>JAWQEG010001779.1:0-77500 GCA_033782935.1 Petrolisthes cinctipes | reverse complement strand
AAACGACCTCCATCCACAGGGAACTGTGTGGTGAAATTGCATGGACTGTATTTCACCATCACAGTGCATTGGCCCCTCCCCGCCAATGACTGTGGTCGTCAACCAAATAAATAAATATGTAAATATAATAATAAATAATAATAATGATAATAAAAGAAATTCCACCTGAAAAAGAATTACCTGAAAAAGAAATACCTGAAAAAGAAATAACACCTGAAAAAGAAATAACACCTGAAAAAAAAATTCCACCTAAAAAAAAAATTCCACCTAAAAAAGAAATTCCACCTAAAAAAGAAATTCCACCTGAAAAAGAAATTCCACCTGAAAAAGAAATTCCACCTGAAAAAGAAATTCCACCTGAAAAAGAAATTCCACCTGAAAAAGAAATTCCACCTGAAAAAGAAATTCCACCTGAAAAAGAAATTCCACCTGAAAAATAGATAACACCTGAAAAAAATAACACCTGAAAAAAATAACACCTGAAAAAGAAATAACACCTGAAAAAGAAATAACGCCTGAAAAGGTAACAACTGAAAAAATAATACCTGAAAAGAAATAACTGAAAAAAATACCCCTGAAAAAATAACACGGGAAAAAAAATTAAAAAAACCCTGAAAAAATAGTACCTGAAAAAAACATAACACCTGAAAAAAATAACAGCTGGAAAAGAATAACACCTGAAAAAAATTACACCTAAAAGAAAATTGCACATGGAAAAAAATAGACCTGAAAGAGAATCACCTGGAAAAAAATAATGCATTAAAAGAGTAACATAAAATAATGCCACCTGAAAAAAAAAAAAAAAAAACGACCTCCATCCACAGGGAACTGTTTGGTGAAATTGCATTGACTGTATTTCACCAACACAGTGCATTGGCCCCTCCCCGCCAAAGACTGTGGTCGTCAACCAAATAAATTAATATGTAAATATAATAATAATAATAATAATAATAATAATAATAATAATAATAATAATAATAATAATAATAATAATAATAATAATAATAATAATAATAATAATAATAATAATAATAATAATAATAATAATAATAATAATAATAATAATAATAATAATAATAATAATAAAAAAAGAAATTCCACCTGAAAAAGGAATTCTACTGGAAAAAGAAATTCCACCTGAAAAAGGAATTCCACCTGAAAAAGGAATTCCACCTGAAAAAGAAATTCCACCTGAAAAAGAAACTCCACCTGAAAAAGAAACTCCACCTGAAAAAAAAACTCCACCTGAAAAAAAAATTCCACCTGAAAAAAAAATTCCACCTGAAAAAGAAATTCCACCTGAAAAAGAAATTCCACCTGAAAAAGAAATTCCACCTGAAAAAGAAATTCCACCTGAAAAAGAATTTCCACCTGAAAAATAAATTCTACCTGAAAAATAAATTCCACCTGAAAAATAAATTCCACCTGAAAAATAAATTCCACCTGAAAAATAAATTCCACCTGAAAAAGAAATTCCACCTGAAAAAGAAATTCCACCTGAAAAATAAATAACACCTGAAAAATAAATAACATCTGAAAACAATAACACCTGAAAAGGTAACAACTGAAAAAATAATGCCTGAAAAGAAATAACTGAAAAAAATACCCCTGAAAAAAATAACCAGAAAAAAAAATAAAAAAAACCCTGAAAAAATAGCACCTGAAAAAAACATAACACCTGAAAAAAATAACAGCTGGAAAAGAATAACACCTGAAAAAAATTACACCTGAAAGAAAATTGCACATGGAAAAAAATAGACCTGAAAGAAAATCACCTGGAAAAAAATAATGCATTAAAAGAGTAACATAAAATAATGCCACCTGAAAAAAAAAAAAAAAAAAAAAAAAAACGACCTCCATCCACAGGGAACTGTTTGGTGAAATTGCATTGACTGTATTTCACCAACACAGTGCATTGGCCCCTCCCCACCAATGACTGTGGTCGTCAACCAAAAAAATTAATATGTAAATATAATAATAATACTAATAATAACAACAATAATAATAACAATAATAGTAATAATAATAACAATAATAATAATAAAAAAAAGAAATTCCACCTGAAAAAGGAATTCTACTGGAAAAATAAATTCCATCTGAAAAATAAATTCCACCTGAAAAATAAATTCCACCTGAAAAATAAATTCCACCTGAAAAAGAAATTCCACCTGAAAAAGAAATTCCACCTGAAAAAGAAATTCCACCTGAAAAAGAAATAACACCTAAAAAGGGAACAACTAAAAAAATGCCTGAAAAGAAATAACTGAAAAAAATACCCCTTGAAAAAATAACACCGGAAAAAAAAACTCCTGAAAAAATAGCACCTGAAAAAAACATAACACCTGAAAAAAACATAACACCTGAAAAAAATAACAGCTGGAAAAAAATAACACCTGAAAAAAATTACACCTGAAAGAAAATTGCACATGGAAAAAAATAGACCTGATAGAAAATCACCTGGAAAAAAATAATGCATTAAAAGAATAACATAAAATAATGCCACCTGAAAAAAAAAAAAAAAAAAACGACCTCCATCCACAGGGAACTGTGTGGTGAAATTGCATGGACTGTATTTCACCATCACAGTGCATTGGCCCCTCCCCGCCAATGACTGTGGTCGTCAACCAAATAAATAAATATGTAAATATAATAATAAATAATAATAATGATGATAATAAAAGAAATTCCACCTGAAAAAGAAATACCTGAAAAAGAAATAACACCTGAAAAAGAAATAACACCTGAAAAAGAAATAACACCTGAAAAAAAAATTCCACCTAAAAAAAAAATTCCACCTAAAAAAGAAATTCCACCTAAAAAAGAAATTCCACCTGAAAAAGAAATTCCACCTGAAAAAGAAATTCCACCTGAAAAAGAAATTCCACCTGAAAAAGAAATTCCACCTGAAAAAGAAATTCCACCTGAAAAAGAAATTCCACCTGAAAAAGAAATTCCACCTGAAAAAGAAATTCCACCTGAAAAACAGATAACACCTGAAAAAAATAACACCTGAAAAAAATAACACCTGAAAAAGAAATAACACCTGAAAAAGAAATAACGCCTGAAAAGGTAACAACTGAAAAAATAATACCTGAAAAGAAATAACTGAAAAAAATACCCCTGAAAAAATAACACGGGAAAAAAAATTAAAAAAACCCTGAAAAAATAGTACCTGAAAAAAACATAACACCTGAAAAAAATAACAGCTGGAAAAGAATAACACCTGAAAAAAATTACACCTAAAAGAAAATTGCACATGGAAAAAAATAGACCTGAAAGAGAATCACCTGGAAAAAAATAATGCATTAAAAGAGTAACATAAAATAATGCCACCTGAAAAAAAAAAAAAAAAAACGACCTCCATCCACAGGGAACTGTTTGGTGAAATTGCATTGACTGTATTTCACCAACACAGTGCATTGGCCCCTCCCCGCCAAAGACTGTGGTCGTCAACCAAATAAATTAATATGTAAATATAATAATAATAATAATAATAATAATAATAATAATAATAATAATAATAATAATAATAATAATAATAATAATAATAATAATAATAATAAAAAAAGAAATTCCACCTGAAAAAGGAATTCTACTGGAAAAAGAAATTCCACCTGAAAAAGGAATTCCACCTGAAAAAGGAATTCCACCTGAAAAAGAAACTCCACCTGAAAAAGAAACTCCACCTGAAAAAGAAACTCCACCTGAAAAAGAAACTCCACCTGAAAAAAAAACTCCACCTGAAAAAAAAATTCCACCTGAAAAAGAAATTCCACCTGAAAAAGAAATTCCACCTGAAAAAGAAATTCCACCTGAAAAAGAAATTCCACCTGAAAAAGAAATTCCACCTGAAAAAGAATTTCCACCTGAAAAATAAATTCTACCTGAAAAATAAATTCCACCTGAAAAATAAATTCCACCTGAAAAATAAATTCCACCTGAAAAATAAATTCCACCTGAAAAAGAAATTCCACCTGAAAAAGAAATTCCACCTGAAAAATAAATAACACCTGAAAAATAAATAACATCTGAAAACAATAACACCTGAAAAGGTAACAACTGAAAAAATAATGCCTGAAAAGAAATAACTGAAAAAAATACCCCTGAAAAAAATAACCAGAAAAAAAAATAAAAAAAACCCTGAAAAAATAGCACCTGAAAAAAACATAACACCTGAAAAAAATAACAGCTGGAAAAGAATAACACCTGAAAAAAATTACACCTGAAAGAAAATTGCACATGGAAAAAAATAGACCTGAAAGAAAATCACCTGGAAAAAAATAATGCATTAAAAGAGTAACATAAAATAATGCCACCTGAAAAAAAAAAAAAAAAAAAAAAACGACCTCCATCCACAGGGAACTGTTTTGTGAAATTGCATTGACTGTATTTCACCAACACAGTGCATTGGCCCCTCCCCACCAATGACTGTGGTCGTCAACCAAAAAAATTAATATGTAAATATAATAATAATACTAATAATAACAACAATAATAATAACAATAATAGTAATAATAATAACCATAATAATAATAAAAAAAAGAAATTCCACCTGAAAAAGGAATTCTACTGGAAAAATAAATTCTACTGGAAAAATAAATTCCACCTGAAAAATAAATTCCACCTGAAAAATAAATTCCACCTGAAAAATAAATTCCACCTGAAAAATAAATTCCACCTGAAAAATAAATTCCACCTGAAAAATAAATTCCACCTGAAAAAGAAATTCCACCTGAAAAAGAAATTCCACCTGAAAAAGAAATTCCACCTGAAAAATAAATTCCACCTGAAAAAGAAATTCCACCTGAAAAATAAATTCCACCTGAAAAAGAAATTCCACCTGAAAAAGAAATTCCACCTGAAAAAGAAATTCCACCTGAAAAAGAAATTCCACCTGAAAAAGAAATTCCACCTTTTAAAGAAATTCCACCTGAAAAAGAAATTCCTCCTGAAAAATAAATAACACCTGAAAAATAAATAACACCTGAAAAATAAATAACATCTGAAAACAATAACACCTGAAAAATAAATAACACCTGAAAAAGAAATAAAACCTAAAAATGAAATAACATCTGAAAAAGAAATAACATATAAAAAGGGAACAACTAAAAAAATGCCTGAAAAGATATAACTGAAAAAAATACCCCTTGAAAAAATAACACCGGAAAAAAAAAAACTCCTGAAAAAATAGCACCTGAAAAAAACATAACACCTGACAAAAATAACAGCTGGAAAAAAATAACACCTGAAAAAAATTACACCTGAAAGAAAATTGCACATGGAAAAAAATAGACCTGAAAGAAAATCACCTGGAAAAAAATAATGCATTAAAAGAATAACATAAAATAATGCCACCTGAAAAAAAAAAAAAAAAAAAAAACGACCTCCATCCACAGGGAACTGTTTGGTGAAATTACATTGACTGTATTTCTCCATCACAGTGCATTGGCCCCTCCCCGCCAATGACTGTGGTCGTCAACCAAATAAATTAATATGTAAATATAATAATAATAATAATAATAATAATAATAATAAACGAAATTCCACCTGAAAAAGAAATTCCACCTGAAAAAGAAATTCCACCTGAAAAAGAAATTCCACCTGAAAAAGAAATTCCACCTGAAAAAGAAATAACACCTGAAAAAGAAATAACACCTGAAAAAAAAATTCCACCTGGAAAAGAAATTCCACCTAAAAAAGAAATTCCACCTGAAAAAGAAATTCCACCTGAAAAAGAAATTCCACCTGAAAAAGAAATTCCACCTGAAAAAGAAATTCCACCTGAAAAAAAATTCCACCTGGAAAAGAAATTCCACCTAAAAAAGAAATACCACCTGAAAAAGAAATTCCACCTGAAAAAGAAATTCCACCTGAAAAAGAAATTCCACCTGAAAAAGAAATTCCACCTAAAAAAGAAATTCCACCTGAAAAAGAAATTCCACCTGAAAAAGAAATTCCACCTGAAAAAGAAATTCCACCTGAAAAAGAAATTCCACCTGAAAAAGAAATAACACCTAAAAAGGGAACAACTAAAAAAATGCCTGAAAAGAAATAACTGAAAAAAATACCCCTTGAAAAAATAACACCGGAAAAAAAAAACTCCTGAAAAAATAGCACCTGAAAAAAACATAACACCTGAAAAAAACATAACACCTGAAAAAAATAACAGCTGGAAAAAAATAACACCTGAAAAAAATTACACCTGAAAGAAAATTGCACATGGAAAAAAATAGACCTGAAAGAAAATCACCTGGAAAAAAATAATGCATTAAAAAAATAACATAAAATAATGCCTCCTGAAAAAAAAAAAAAAAAAAAACGACCTCCATCCACAGGGAACTGTTTGGTGAAATTACATTGACTGTATTTCTCCATCACAGTGCATTGGCCCCTCCAAGCCAATGACTGTGGTCGTCAACCAAATAAATTAATATGTAAATATAATAATAATAATAATAATAATAATAATAATAATAATAATAATAATAATAATAATAATAATAATAATAATAATAATAATAATAAAAGAAATTCCACCTGAAAAAGGAATTCTACTGGAAAAAGAAATTCCACCTGAAAAAGGAATTCCACCTGAAAAAGGAATTCCACCTGAAAAAGAAATTCCACCTGAAAAATAAATAACACCTGAGAAAAAAATAACGCCTGAAAAAGAAATAACACCTGAAAAAGAAATAACACCTGAAAAAGAAATTCCACCTGAAAAAGAAATAACACCTGAAAAGGTAACAACTGAATAAATAATGCCTGAAAAGAAATAACAACTGAAAAAAATACCCCTGAAAAAATAACACCGGAAAAAAAAATAAAAAAAAAAAATGAAAAAATAGCACCTGAAAAAAATATAACACCTGAAAAAAATAACAGCTGGAAAAAAATAACACCTGAAAAAAATTACACCTGAAAGAAAATTGCACATGGAAAAAAATAGACCTGAAAGAAAATCACCTGGAAAAAAATAATGCATTAAAAGAGTAACATAAAATAATGCCACCTGAAAAAAAAAAAAAAAAAACGACCTCCATCCACAGGGAACTGTGTGGTGAAATTGCATGGACTGTATTTCACCATCACAGTGCATTGGCCCCTCCCCGCCAATGACTGTGGTCGTCAACCAAATAAATAAATATGTAAATATAATAATAAATAATAATAATGATAATAAAAGAAATTCCACCTGAAAAAAAAATACCTGAAAAAAGAAATACCTGAAAAAGAAATAACACCTGAAAAAGAAATAACACCTGAAAAAAAAATTCCACCTAAAAAAAAAATTCCACCTAAAAAAGAAATTCCACCTAAAAAAGAAATTCCACCTGAAAAAGAAATTCCACCTGAAAAAGAAATTCCACCTGAAAAAGAAATTCCACCTGAAAAAGAAATTCCACCTGAAAAAGAAATTCCACCTGAAAAAGAAATTCCACCTGAAAAAGAAATTCCACCTGAAAAAGAAATTCCACCTGAAAAATAGATAACACCTGAAAAAAATAACACCTGAAAAAAATAACATGAAAAAGAAATAACACCTGAAAAAGAAATAACGCCTGAAAAGGTAACAACTGAAAAAATAATACCTGAAAAGAAATAACTGAAAAAAATACCCCTGAAAAAATAACACGGGAAAAAAAATTAAAAAAACCCTGAAAAAATAGTACCTGAAAAAAACATAACACCTGAAAAAAATAACAGCTGGAAAAGAATAACACCTGAAAAAAATTACACCTAAAAGAAAATTGCACATGGAAAAAAATAAACCTGAAAGAGAATCACCTGGAAAAAAATAATGCATTAAAAGAGTAACATAAAATAATGCCACCTGAAAAAAAAAAAAAAAAAACGACCTCCATCCACAGGGAACTGTTTGGTGAAATTGCATTGACTGTATTTCACCATCACAGTGCATTGGCCCCTCCCCGCCAAAGACTGTGGTCGTCAACCAAATAAATTAATATGTAAATATAATAATAATAATAATAATAATAATAATAATAATAATAATAATAATAATAAAAGAAATTCCACCTGAAAAAGGAATTCCACCTGAAAAAGAAATTCCACCTGAAAAAGAAATTCCACCTGAAAAAGAAACTCCACCTGAAAAAGAAACTCCACCTGAAAAAGAAATTCCACCTGAAAAAGAAATTCCACCTGAAAAAGAAATTCCACCTGAAAAAGAAATTCCACCTGAAAAAGAATTTCCACCTGAAAAAGAAATTCCACCTGAAAAAGAAATTCCACCTGAAAAATAAATTCCACCTGAAAAATAAATTCCACCTGAAAAATAAATTCCACCTGAAAAATAAATAACACCTGAAAAATAAATTCCACCTGAAAAAGAAATTCCACCTGAAAAATAAATAACACCTGAAAAATAAATAACATCTGAAAACAATAACACCAGAAAAGGTAACAACTGAAAAAATAATGCCTGAAAAGAAATAACTGAAAAAAATACCCCTGAAAAAATAACCAGAAAAAAAATAAAAAAAACCCTGAAAAAATAGCACCTGAAAAAAACATAACACCTGAAAAAAATAACAGCTGGAAAAGAATAACACCTGAAAAAAATTACACCTGAAAGAAAATTGCACATGGAAAAAAATAGACCTGAAAGAAAATCACCTGGAAAAAAATAATGCATTAAAAGAGTAACATAAAATAATGCCACCTGAAAAAAAAAAAAAAAAAAAAAACGACCTCCATCCACAGGGAACTGTTTGGTGAAATTGCATTGACTGTATTTCACCAACACAGTGCATTGGCCCCTCCCCACCAATGACTGTGGTCGTCAACCAAATAAATTAATATGTAAATATAATAATAATACTAATAATAACAACAATAATAATAACAATAATAGTAATAATAATAACAATAATAATAATAAAAAAAAGAAATTCCACCTGAAAAAGGAATTCCACCTGAAAAATAAATTCCACCTGAAAAATAAATTCCACCTGAAAAATAAATTCCACCTGAAAAATAAATTCCACCTGAAAAATAAATTCCACCTGAAAAATAAATTCCACCTGAAAAATAAATTCCACCTGAAAAATAAATTCCACCTGAAAAATAAATTCCACCTGAAAAATAAATTCCACCTGAAAAATAAATTCCACCTGAAAAATAAATTCCACCTGAAAAATAAATTCCACCTGAAAAATAAATTCCACCTGAAAAAGAAATTCCACCTGAAAAAGAAATTCCACCTGAAAAAGAAATTCCACCTGAAAAAGAAATTCCACCTGAAAAAGAAATTCCACCTGAAAAAGAAATTCCACCTGAAAAAGAAATTCCACCTGAAAAAGAAATTCCACCTGAAAAAGAAATTCCTCCTGAAAAATAAATAACACCTGAAAAATAAATAACACCTGAAAAATAAATAACATCTGAAAACAATAACACCTGAAAAATAAATAACACCTGAAAAAGAAATAAAACCTAAAAATGAAATAACATCTGAAAAAGAAATAACATATAAAAAGGGAACAACTAAAAAAATGCCTGAAAAGATATAACTGAAAAAAATACCCCTTGAAAAAATAACACCGGAAAAAAAAAAAAACTCCTGAAAAAATAGCACCTGAAAAAAACATAACACCTGACAAAAATAACAGCTGGAAAAAAATAACACCTGAAAAAAATTACACCTGAAAGAAAATTGCACATGGAAAAAAATAGACCTGAAAGAAAATCACCTGGAAAAAAATAATGCATTAAAAGAATAACATAAAATAATGCCACCTGATAAAAAAAAAAAAAAAAAAAAAACGACCTCCATCCACAGGGAACTGTTTGGTGAAATTACATTGACTGTATTTCTCCATCACAGTGCATTGGCCCCTCCCCGCCAATGACTGTGGTCGTCAACCAAATAAATTAATATGTAAATATAATAATAATAATAATAATAATAATAATAATAATAATAATGATAATAATAATAATAATAAACGAAATTCCACCTGAAAAAGAAATTCCACCTGAAAAAGAAATTCCACCTGAAAAAGAAATTCCACCGGAAAAAGAAATAACACCTGAAAAAGAAATTCCACCTGGAAAAGAAATTCCACCTAAAAAAGAAATTCCACCTGAAAAAGAAATTCCACCTGAAAAAGAAATTCCACCTGAAAAAGAAATTCCACCTGGAAAAGAAATTCCACCTGGAAAAGAAATTCCACCTGGAAAAGAAATTCCACCTGGAAAAGAAATTCCACCTAAAAAAGAAATTCCACCTGAAAAAGAAATTCCACCTGAAAAAGAAATTCCACCTGAAAAAGAAATTCCACCTGAAAAAGAAATTCCACCTAAAAAAGAAATTCCACCTGAAAAAGAAATTCCACCTGAAAAAGAAATTCCACCTGAAAAAGAAATTCCACCTGAAAAAGAAATTCCACCTGAAAAAGAAATAACACCTAAAAAGGGAACAACTAAAAAAATGCCTGAAAAGAAATAACTGAAAAAAATACCCCTTGAAAAAATAACACCGGAAAAAAAAACTCCTGAAAAAATAGCACCTGAAAAAAACATAACACCTGAAAAAAACATAACACCTGAAAAAAATAACAGGTGGAAAAAAATAACACCTGAAAAAAATTACACCTGAAAGAAAATTGCACATGGAAAAAAATAGACCTGAAAGAAAATCACCTGGAAAAAAATAATGCATTAAAAGAATAACATAAAATAATGCCTCCTGAAAAAAAAAAAAAAAAAAACGACCTCCATCCACAGGGAACTGTTTGGTGAAATTACATTGACTGTATTTCTCCATCACAGTGCATTGGCCCCTCCAAGCCAATGACTGTGGTCGTCAACCAAATAAATTAATATGTAAATAATAATAATAATAATAATAATAATAATAATAATAATAATAATAATAATAATAATAAAAGAAATTCCACCTGAAAAAGGAATTCTACTGGAAAAAGAAATTCCACCTGAAAAAGGAATTCCACCTGAAAAAGGAATTCCACCTGAAAAAGAAATTCCACCTGAAAAAGAAATAACACCTGAAAAGGTAACAACTGAATAAATAATGCCTGAAAAGAAATAACAACTGAAAAAAATACCCCTGAAAAAATAACACCGGAAAAAAAAAAAAAAAAAAAAATGAAAAAATAGCACCTGAAAAAAATATAACACCTGAAAAAAATAACAGCTGGAAAAAAATAACACCTGAAAAAAATTACACCTGAAAGAAAATTGCACATGGAAAAAAATAGACCTGAAAGAAAATCACCTGGAAAAAAATAATGCATTAAAAGAGTAACATAAAATAATGCCACCTGAAAAAAAAAAAAAAAAAAATAACGACCTCCATCCACAGGGAACTGTTTGGTGAAATTGCATTGACTGTATTTCACCATCACAGTGCATTGGCCCCTCCCCGCCAATGACTGTGGTCGTCAACCAAATAAATTAATATGTAAATATAATAATAAATAATAATAATAATAATAATAATAATAATAATAATAATAATAATAATAACAATAATAATAATAATAATGATAATAAAAGAGATTCCACCTGAAAAAGAAATTCCACCTGAAAAAGAAATTCCACCTGAAAAAGAAATTCCACCTGAAAAAGAAATTCCACCTGAAAAAGAAATAACACCTGAAAAAGAAATTCCACCTGAAAAAGAAATTCCACCTGGAAACGAAATTCCACCTAAAAAAGAAATTCCACCTGAAAAAGAAATTCCACCTGAAAAAGAAATTCCACCTGAAAAAGAAATTCCACCTGAAAAAGAAATTCCACCTAAAAAAGAAATTCCACCTGAAAAAGAAATTCCACCTGAAAAAGAAATTCCACCTGAAAAAGAAATTCCACCTGAAAAAGAAATTCCACCTGAAAAAGAAATTCCACCTGAAAAAGAAATTCCACCTGAAAAAGAAATAACACCTAAAAAGGGAACAACTAAAAAAATGCCTGAAAAGAAATAACTGAAAAAAATACCCCTTGAAAAAATAACACCGGAAAAAAAAAACTCCTGAAAAAATAGCACCTGAAAAAAAACATAACACCTGAAAAAAATAACAGCTGGAAAAAAATAACACCTGAAAAAAATTACACCTGAAAGAAAATTGCACATGGAAAAAAATAGACCTGAAAGAAAATCACCTGGAAAAAAATAATGCATTAAAAGAATAACATAAAATAATGCCTCCTGAAAAAAAAAAAAAAAAAAAACGACCTCCATCCACAGGGAACTGTTTGGTGAAATTACATTGACTGTATTTCTCCATCACAGTGCATTGGCCCCTCCCCGGCAATGACTGTGGTCGTCAACCAAATAAATTAATATGTAAATATAATAATAATAATAATAATAATAATAATAATAATAATAATAATAATAATAATAAAAGAAATTCCACCTGAAAAAGGAATTCTACTGGAAAAAGAAATTCCACCTGAAAAAGGAATTCCACCTGAAAAAGGAATTCCACCTGAAAAAGAAATTCCACCTGAAAAATAAATGACACCTGAGAAAAAAATAACGCCTGAAAAAGAAATAACACCTGAAAAAGAAATTCCACCTGAAAAAGAAATTCCACCTGAAAAAGAAAAACACCTGAAAAGGTAACAACTGAATAAATAATGCCTGAAAAGAAATAACAACTGAAAAAAATACCCGTGAAAAAATAACACCGGAAAAAAAAAATAAAAAAAAAATGAAAAAATAGCACCTGAAAAAAATATAACACCTGAAAAAAATAAGAGCTGGAAAAAAATAACACCTGAAAAAAATTACACCTGAAAGAAAATTGCACATGGAAAAAAATAGACCTGAAAGAAAATCACCTGGAAAAAAATAATGCATTAAAAGAGTAACATAAAATAATGCCACCTGAAAAAAAAAAAAAAAAAAAATAACGACCTCCATCCACAGGGAACTGTTTGGTGAAATTGCATTGACTGTATTTCACCATCACAGTGCATTGGCCCCTCCCCGCCAATGACTGTGGTCGTCAACCAAATAAATTAATATGTAAATATAATAATAAATAATAATAATAATAATAATAATAATAATAATAATAATAATAATAACAATAATAATAATAATAATGATAATAAAAGAGATTCCACCTGAAAAAGAAATTCCACCTGAAAAAGAAATTCCACCTGTAAAAGAAATTCCACCTGAAAAAGAAATTCCACCTGAAAAAGAAATTCCACCTGAAAAAGAAATTCCACCTGAAAAATAAATTCCACCTGAAAAAGAAATTATACCTGAAAAATAAATAACACCTGAAAAATAAATAACACCTGAAAAAGAAATTCCACCTGAAAAAGAAATTCCACCTGAAAAAGAAATAACACCTGAAAAAGAAATAACACCTGAAAAGGTAACAACTGAATAAATAATACCTGAAAAGAAATAACAACTGAAAAAAATACCCCTGAAAAAATAACACCGGAAAAAAAATTTAAAAACAAACTGAAAAAATAGCACCTGAAAAAAACATAACACCTGAAAAAAATAACAGCTGGAAAAAAATAACACCTGAAAAAAATTACACCTGAAAGAAAATTGCACATGGAAAAAAATAGACCTGAAAGAGAATTACCTGGAAAAAAATAATGCATTAAAAGAATAACATAAAATAATGCCTCCTGAAAAAAAAAAAAAAAAAAAACTACCTCCATCAACAGGGAACTGTTTGGTGAAATTACATTGACTGTATTTCTCCATCACAGTGCATTGGCCCCTCCCCGCCAATGACTGTGGTCGTCAACCAAATAAATTAATATGTAAATATAATAATAATAATAATAATAATAATAATAATAATAATAATAATAATAATAATAATAATAATAAAAAAGAAATTCCACCTGAAAAAGGAATTCTGCTGGAAAAAGAAATTCTACTGGAAAAAGAAATTCCACCTGAAAAAGGAATTCCACCTGAAAAAGAAATTCCACCTGAAAAAGAAATTCCACCTGAAAAAGAAATTCCTCCTGAAAAAGAAATTCCACCTGAAAAATAAATTCCACCAGAAAAATAAATTCCACCTGAAAAAGAAATTCCACCTGAAAAAGAAATTCCACCTGAAAAAGAAATTCCACCTGAAAAAGAAATTCCACCTGAAAAAGAAATTCCACCTGAAAAAGAAATTCCACCTGAAAAAGAAATTCCACCTGAAAAAGAAATTCCATCTGAAAAAGAAATTCCACCTGAAAAAGAAATTCCACCTGAAAAATAAATAACACCTGAAAAAGAAATTCCACCTGAAAAATAAATAACACCTGAAAAAGAAATAACATCTGAAAACAATAACACCTGAAAAAGAAATAACACCTGAAAAAGAAATAACACCTGAAAAGGTAACAACTGAAAAAATAATGCCTGAAAAGAAATAACTGAAAAAAATACCCCTGAAAAAATAACACCAGAAAAAAAAATAAAAACCCTGAAAAAATAGCACCTGAAAAAAACATAACACATGAAAAAAATAACAGCTGGAAAAGAATAACACCTGAAAAAAATTACACCTGAAAGAAAATTGCACATGGAAAAAAATAGACCTGAAAGAAAATCACCTGGAAAAAAATAATGCATTAAAAGAGTAACATAAAATAATGCCACCTGAAAAAAAAAAAAAAAAAAAAAACGACCTCCATCCACTGGGAACTGTTTGGTGAAATTGCATTGACTGTATTTCACCAACACAGTGCATTGGCCCCTCCCCGCCAATGACTGTGGTCGTCAACCAAATAAATTAATATGTAAATATAATAATAATAATAATAATAATAATAATAATAACAACAATAATAATAACAATAATAGTAATAATAATAACAATAATAATAATAAAAAAAAGAAATTCCACCTGAAAAATGAATTCCACCTGAAAAATGAATTCCACCTGAAAAAGAAATTCCACCTGAAAAAGAAATTCCACCTGAAAAATAAATTCCACCTGAAAAATAAATTCCACCTGAAAAATAAATTCCACCTGAAAAATAAATTCCACCTGAAAAATAAATTCCACCTGAAAAAGAAATTCCACCTGAAAAAGAAATTCCACCTGAAAAAGAAATTCCACCTGAAAAAGAAATTCCACCTGAAAAAGAAATTCCACCTGAAAAAGAAATTCCACCTGAAAAAGAAATTCCACCTGAAAAAGAAATTCCACCTGAAAAAGAAATTCCACCTGAAAAAGAAATTCCACCTGAAAAAGAAATTCCACCTGAAAAAGAAATTCCACCTGAAAAAGAAATAACACCTGAAAAATAAATAACATCTGAAAACAATAACACCTGAAAAAGAAATAACACCTGAAAAAGAAATAACACCTGAAAAGGTAACAACTGAAAAAATAATGCCTGAAAAGAAATAACAACTGAAAAAAATACCCCTGAAAAAATGACACTGGAAAAAAAAAAAACCCTGAAAAAATAGCACCTGAAAAAAACATAACACCTGAAAAAAATAACAGCTGGAAAAGAATAACACCTGAAAAAAATTACACCTGAAAGAAAATTGCACATGAAAAAAAATAGACCTGAAAGAAAATCACATGGAAAAAAATAATGCATTAAAAGAGTAACATAAAATAATGCCACCTGAAAAAAAAAAAAAAAAAAAAACGACCTCCATCCACAGGGAACTGTTTGGTGAAATTGCATTGACTGTATTTCACCATCCCAGTGCATTGGCCCCTCCCCGCCAATGACTGTGGTCGTCAACCAAATAAATTAATATGTAAATATAATAATAATAATAATAATAATAATAATAATAACAATAATAATAGTAATAATAGTAATAATAGTAATAATAATAATAATAATAATAATAATAATAATAATAATAATAATAATAATAATAATAATAATAATAATAATAATAATAATAATAATAATAATAATAATAATAATAAACGAAATTCCACCTGAAAAAGAAATTCCACCTGAAAAAGAAATTCCACCTGAAAAAGAAATATCACCTGAAAAAGAAATTCCACCTGAAAAAGAAATTCCACCTAAAAAAGAAATAACACCTAAAAAAGAAATAACACCTGAAAAAGAAATTCCACCTGAAAAAGAAATTCCACCTGAAAAAGAAATTCCACCTGAAAAAGAAATTTCACCTAAAAAAGAAATAACACCTGAAAAAGAAATAACACCTGAAAAGGAAATAAAACCTAAAAATGAAATAACATTTGAAAAAGAAATAACACCTAAAAAGGGAACAACTAAAAAAATAATGCCTGAAAAGAAATAACAACTGAAAAAATACCCCTGAAAAAATAACACCGGAAAAAAAAATAAAAAAAAACCCTGAAAGAATAGCACCTGAAAAAAACATAACACCTGAAAAAAATAACAGCTGGAAAAGAATAACACCTGAAAAAAATTACACCTGAAAGAAAATTGCACATGGAACAAAATAGACCTGAAAGAAAATCACCTGGAAAAAATAATGCATTAAAAGAGTAACATAAAATAATGCCACCTGAAAAAAAAAAAAAAAAAATAACGACCTCCATCCACAGGGAACTGTTTTGTGAAATTGCATTGACTGTATTTCACCATCCCAGTGCATTGGCCCCTCCCCGCCAATGACTGTGGCCGTCAACCAAATAAATTAATATGTAAATATAATAATAATAATAATAATAATAATAATAATAATAATAATAATAATAATAATAATACAATAATAATAACAATAATAGTAATAATAATAACAATAATAACAATAATAATCATAATAATAATAATAATAATAATAATAATAATAATAATAATAATAAAAGAAATTCCACCTGAAAAAGAAATTCCACCTGAAAAAGAAATTCCACCTGAAAAAGAAATTCCACCTGAAAAAGAAATTCCACCTGAAAAAGAAATTCCACCTGAAAAATAAATAACACATGGGAAAAAAATAACACCTGAAAAAGAAATAACACCTGAAAAAGAAATTCCACCTGAAAAAGAAATTCCACCTGAAAAAGAAATTCCACCTGAAAAAGAAATAACACCTGAAAAAGAAATAACACCTGAAAAGGGAACTACTGAATAAATAATGCCTGAAAAGAAATAACAACTGAAAAAAATACCCCTGAAAAAATAACACCGGAAAAAAAAAATGAAAAAATGAAAAAATAGCACCTGAAAAAAATATAACGCCTGAAAAAAATAACAGCTGGAAAAAAATAACACCTGAAAAAAATTACACCTGAAAGAAAATTGCACATGGAAAAAAATAGACCTGAAAGAAAATCACCTGGAAAAAAATAATGCATTAAAAGAGTAACATAAAATAATGCCACCTGAAAAAAAAAAAAAAAAAAAAAACAACGACCTCCATCCAC
Organism: Petrolisthes cinctipes; assembly: GCA_033782935.1. Lineage (NCBI taxonomy): Eukaryota > Metazoa > Arthropoda > Malacostraca > Decapoda > Porcellanidae > Petrolisthes > Petrolisthes cinctipes. The sequence continues at coordinate 60,137 of JAWQEG010001779.1, read as the reverse complement.
AGGGAACTGTTTGGTGAAATTGCATTGACTGTATTTCACCATCACAGTGCATTGGCCCCTCCCCGCCAATGACTGTGGTCGTCAACCAAATAAATTAATATGTAAATATAATAATAAATAATAATAATGATAATAAAAGAAATTCCACCTGAAAAAGAAATTCCACCTGAAAAAGAAATTCCACCTGAAAAAGAAATTCCACCTGAAAAAGAAATTCCACCTGAAAAAGAAATTCCACCTGAAAAAGAAATTCCACCTGAAAAAGAAATTCCACCTGAAAAAGAAATTCCACCTGAAAAAAAATAACACCTGAAAAAAAATAACACCTGAAAAAAATTACATCTGAAAGAAAATTGCACATGGAAAAAAATAGACCTGAAAGAAAATCACATGGAAAAAAATAATGCATTAAAAGAATAACATAAAATAATGCCACCTGAAAAAAAAAAAAAAAAACGACCTCCATCCACAGGGAACTGTGTGGTGAAATTGCATTGACTGTATTTCACCATCACAGTGCATTGGCCCCTCCCCGCCAATGACTGTGGTCGTCAACCAAATAAATAAATATGTAAATATAATAATAATAATAATAATAATAATAATAATAATGATAATGATAATAATAATAATAATAATAATAATAAAAGAAATTCCACCTGAAAAAGAAATTCCACCTGAAAAAGAAATTCCACCTGAAAAAGAAGTTTCCACCTGAAAAAGAAGTTTCCACCTGAAAAAGAAGTTTCCACCTGAAAAAGAAATTCCACCTGAAAAAGAAATTCCACCTGAAAAAGAAATTCCACGTGAAAAAGAAATTCCACCTGAAAAAGAAATTCCACCTGAAAAAGAAATTCCACCTGAAAAAGAAATTCCACCTGAAAAAGAAATTCCACCTGAAAGAGAAATTCCACCTGAAAGAGAAATTCCACCTGAAAGAGAAATTCCACCTGAAAAAGAAATTCCACCTGAAAAAGAAATTCCACCTGAAAAAGAAATTCCACCTGAAAAATAAATAACACCTGAAAAATAAATAACACCTGAAAAATAAATAACACCTGAAAAATAAATAACATCTGAAAAAAATAACACCTGAAAAATAAATAACACCTGAAAAAGAAATAACACCTGAAAAAGAAATAACACCTGAAAAGGTAACAACTGAATAAATAATACCTGAAAAGAAATAACAACTGAAAAAAATACCCCTGAAAAATTAACACCAGAAAAAAAATTTAAAAACAAACTGAAAAAATAGCACCTGAAAAAAACATAACACCTGAAAAAAATAACAGCTGGAAAAAAATAACACCTGAAAAAAATTACACCTAAAAGAAAATTGCACATGAAAAAATAGACCTGAAAGAAAATCACCTGGAAAAAAATAATGCATTAAAAGAATAACAAAATAATGCCACCTGAAAAAAAAAAAAAAAAACGACCTCCATCCACTGGGAACTGTTTGGTGAAATTGCATTGACTGTATTTCACCATCACAGTGCATTGGCCCCTCCCCGCCAATGACTGTGGTCGTCAACCAAATAAATTAATATGTAAATATAATAATAATAATAATAATAATAATAATAATAATAATAATAACAATAATAACAATAACAATAATAACAATAACAATAATAACAATAACAATAATAACAATAACAATAATAACAATAATAATAATAATAAAAGAAATTCCACCTGAAAAAGAAATTCTACCTGAAAAAGAAATTCTACCTGAAAAAGAAATTCCACATGAAAAAGAAATTCCACATGAAAATGAAATTCCACCAGAAAATGAAATTCCACCAGAAAAATAAATTCCACCAGAAAAATAAATTCCACCTGAAAAATAAATTCCACCTGAAAAATAAATTCCACCTGAAAAAGAAATTCCACCTGAAAAAGAAATTACACCTGAAAAAGAAATTCCACCTGAAAAAGAAATTCCACCTGAAAAAGAAATTCCACCTGAAAAAGAAATTCCACCTGAAAAATAAATTCCACCTGAAAAATAAATAACACCTGAAAAATAAATAACACCTGAAAAAGAAATAACACCTGAAAAAGAAATAACACCTGAAAAGGTAACAACTGAATAAATAATACCTTTAAAGAAATAACCACTGAAAAAAATACCCCTGAAAAGATAACACCGGAAAAAAATATAAAAAAAACCCTGAAAAAATAGCACCGGAAAAAAACATAACACCTGAAAAAAATAACAGCTGGAAAAAAATAACACCTTAAAAAAATTACACCTGAAAGAAAATTGCACATGAAAAAAAATAGACCTGAAAGAAAATCACCTGGAAAAAAATAATGCATTAAAAGAATAACATAAAATAATGCCACCTGAAAAAAAAAAAAAAAAAACGACCTCCATCCACAGGGAACTGTGTGGTGAAATTGCATTGACTGTATTTCACCATCACAGTGCATTGGCCCCTCCCCGCCAATGACTGTGGTCGTCAACCAAATAAATTAATATGTAAATATAATAATAATAATAATAATAATAATAATAATAATAATAATAATAACAACAATAACAATAATAATAATAATAATAAAAGAAATTCCACCTGAAAAAGAAATTCCACCTGAAAAATAAATTCCACCTGAAAAATAAATTCCACCTGAAAAAGAAATTCCACCTGAAAAAGAAATTCCACCTGAAAAATAAATTCCACCTGAAAAATAAATTCCACCTGAAAAATAAATTCCACCTTAAAAAGAAATTCCACCTTAAAAAGAAATTCCACCTGAAAAATAAATTCCACCTGAAAAATAAATTCCACCTGAAAAATAAATTCCACCTGAAAAATATATAACGCCTGAAAAAGAAATAACACCTGAAAAAGAAATTCCACCTGAAAAAGAAATTCCACCTGAAAAAGAAATTCCACCTGAAAAAGAAATTCCACCTGAAAAAGAAATTCCACCTGAAAAATAAATAACACTTGAAAAAGAAATTCCACCTGAAAAAGAAATAATACCTGAAAAATAAATAACATGAAAAAAATAACACCTGAAAAAGAAATAACACCTGAAAAAGAAATAACACCTGAAAAAGAAATAGCACCTGAAAGAAAATTGCACATGGAAAAAAATAGACCTGAAAGAAAATCACCTAGAAAAAAATAATGCATGAAAAGAATAACAAAATAATGCCACCTAAAAAATATATATATAAAAAAAAAATAACGACCTCCATCCACAGGGAACTGTTTGGTGAAATTGCATTGACTGTATTTCACCATCACAGTGCATTGGCCCCTCCCCACCAATGACTGTGGTCGTCAACCAAATAAATAAATATATAAATAAATATGTAAATATAATAATAATAATAATAATAATAATAATAATAATAATAATAAAAGAAATTCCACCTGAAAAAGAAATTCCACCTGAAAAAGAAATTCCACCTGAAAAAGAAGTTCCACCTGAAAAAGAAGTTCCACCTGAAAAAGAAGTTCCACCTGAAAAAGAAGTTCCACCTGAAAAAGAAGTTCCACCTGAAAAAGAAATTCCACCTGAAAAAGAAATTCCACCTGAAAAAGAAATTCCACCTGAAAAAGAAATTCCACCTGAAAAATAAATAACAACTAAAGAAATTCCACCTGAAAAAGAAATTCCACTTGAAAAATAAATTCCACCTGAAAAAGAAATTCCACCTGAAAAAGAAATTCCACCTGAAAAATAAATAACACCTGAAAAAGAAATAACACCTGAAAAAGAAATAACAACTGAAAAAGAAATAACATCTGAAAAAGAAATAACACCTGAAAAGGTAACAACTGAATAAATAATACCTGAAAAGAAATAACAACTGAAAAAAATTCCCCTTGAAAAAATAACACCGGAAAAAAAAATTAAAAAAAAAACTGAAAAAATAGCACCTGAAAAAAACATAACACCTGTAAAAAATAACAACTGGAAAAAAATAACGCCTGAAAAAAATTATATCTGAAAGAAAATTGCACATGGAAAAAAATAGACCTGAAAGAAAATCACCTGGAAAAAAATAATGCATTAAAAGAATAACAAAATAATGCCACCTGAAAAAAAAAAAAAAAAAAAAAACGACCTCCATCCACAGGGAACTATTTGGTGAAATTGCATTGACTGTATTTCACCAACACAGTGCATTGGCCCCTCCCCGCCAATGACTGTGGTCGTCAACCAAATAAATTAATATGTAAATATAATAATAATAATAATAATAATAATAATAATAATAATAATAATAATAACAACAATAATAATAACAATTATAGTAATAATAGTAATAATAATAACAATAATAACAATAATAACAATAATAATAATAATAATAATAATAATAATAAAAGAAATTCCACCTGAAAAAGAAATTCCACCTGAAAAAGAAATTCCACCTGAAAAAGAAATTACATATAAAAAAGAAATTCCACCTGAAAAAGAAATTCCACCTGAAAAAGAAATTCCACCTGAAAAAGAAATTCCACCTGAAAAAGAAACTCCACCTGAAAAAGAAACTCCACCTGAAAAAGAAACTCCACCTGAAAAAGAAACTCCACCTGAAAAAGAAACTCCACCTGAAAAAGAAACTCCACCTGAAAAAAAAATTCCACCTGAAAAAGAAATTACATATAAAAAAGAAATTCCACCTGAAAAAGAAATTCCACCTGAAAATTAAATAACACCTGAAAAAGAAATAACACCTGAAAAAGAAATAACACCTGAAAAAGAAATAACACCTGAAAAGGTAACAACTGAATAAATAATACCTGAAAAGAAATAACCACTGAAAAAAATTCCCCTGAAAAAATATCACCGGAAAAAAAATATAAAAAAAACTGAAAAAATAGCACCTGAAAAAAACATAACACCTGAGAAAAATAAGAGCTGGAAAAAAATAACACCTGAAAAAAATTACACCTGAAAGAAAATTGCACATGGAAAAAAATAGACCTGAAAGAAAATCACCTAGAAAAAAATAATGCATGAAAAGAATAACAAAATAATGCCACCTAAAAAATATATATATATAAAAAAAATAACGACCTCCATCCACAGGGAACTGTTTGGTGAAATTGCATTGACTGTATTTCACCATCACAGTGCATTGGCCCCTCCCCACCAATGACTGTGGTCGTCAACCAAATAAATAAATATATAAATAAATATGTAAATATAATAATAATAATAATAATAATAATAATAATAATAAAAGAAATTCCACCTGAAAAAGAAATTCCACCTGAAAAAGAAATTCCACCTGAAAAAGAAATTCCACCTGAAAAAGAAATTCCACCTGAAAAAGAAATTCCACCTGAAAAAGAAATTCCACCTGAAAAAGAAATTCCACCTGAAAAAGAAATTCCACCTGAAAAAGAAATTCCACCTGAAAAAGAAATTCCACCTGAAAAAGAAATTCCACCTGAAAAAGAAATTCCACCTGAAAAAGAAATTCCACCTGAAAAAGAAATTCCACCTGAAAAAGAAATTCCACCTGAAAAAGAAATTCCACCTGAAAAAGAAATTCCACCTGAAAAAGAAATTCCACCTGAAAAAGAAATTCCACCTGAAAAAGAAATTCCACCTGAAAAAGAAATTCCACCTGAAAAAGAAATTCCACCTGAAAAAGAAATTCCACCTGAAAAAGAAATTCCACCTGAAAAAGAAATTCCACCTGAAAAAGAAATTCCACCTGAAAAAGAAATTCCACCTGAAAAAGAAATAACACCTGAAAAAGAAATAACACCTGAAAAAGAAATAACACCTGAAAAGGTAACAACTGAATAAATAATACCTTTAAAGAAATAACCACTGAAAAAAATACCCCTGAAAAGATAACACCGGAAAAAAATATAAAAAAAACCCTGAAAAAATAGCACCGGAAAAAAACATAACACCTGAAAAAAATAACAGCTGGAAAAAAATAACACCTTAAAAAAATTACACCTGAAAGAAAATTGCACATGAAAAAAAATAGACCTGAAAGAAAATCACCTGGAAAAAAATAATGCATTAAAAGAATAACATAAAATAATGCCACCTGAAAAAAAAAAAAAAAAAACGACCTCCATCCACAGGGAACTGTGTGGTGAAATTGCATTGACTGTATTTCACCATCACAGTGCATTGGCCCCTCCCCGCCAATGACTGTGGTCGTCAACCAAATAAATTAATATGTAAATATAATAATAATAATAATAATAATAATAATAATAATAATAATAATAACAACAATAACAATAATAATAATAATAATAAAAGAAATTCCACCTGAAAAAGAAATTCCACCTGAAAAATAAATTCCACCTGAAAAAGAAATTCCACCTGAAAAAGAAATTCCACCTGAAAAAGAAATTCCACCTGAAAAATAAATTCCACCTGAAAAATAAATTCCACCTGAAAAATAAATTCCACCTTAAAAAGAAATTCCACCTTAAAAAGAAATTCCACATGAAAAATAAATTCCACCTGAAAAATAAATTCCACCTGAAAAATAAATTCCACCTGAAAAATATATAACACCTGAAAAAGAAATAACACCTGAAAAAGAAATTCCACCTGAAAAAGAAATTCCACCTGAAAAATAAATTCCACCTGAAAAAGAAATTCCACCTGAAAAAGAAATTCCACCTGAAAAAGAAATAACACCTGAAAAAGAAATAACACCTGAAAAAGAAATAACACCTGAAAGAAAATTGCACATGGAAAAAAATAGACCTGAAAGAAAATCACCTAGAAAAAAATAATGCATGAAAAGAATAACAAAATAATGCCACCTAAAAAATATATATATAAAAAAAAAATAACGACCTCCATCCACAGGGAACTGTTTGGTGAAATTGCATTGACTGTATTTCACCATCACAGTGCATTGGCCCCTCCCCACCAATGACTGTGGTCGTCAACCAAATAAATAAATATATAAATAAATATGTAAATATAATAATAATAATAATAATAATAATAATAATAATAATAATAAAAGAAATTCCACCTGAAAAAGAAATTCCACCTGAAAAAGAAATTCCACCTGAAAAAGAAGTTCCACCTGAAAAAGAAGTTCCACCTGAAAAAGAAGTTCCACCTGAAAAAGAAGTTCCACCTGAAAAAGAAGTTCCACCTGAAAAAGAAGTTCCACCTGAAAAAGAAATTCCACCTGAAAAAGAAATTCCACCTGAAAAAGAAATTCCACCTGAAAAAGAAATTCCACCTGAAAAATAAATAACAACTAAAGAAATTCCACCTGAAAAAGAAATTCCACTTGAAAAATAAATTCCACCTGAAAAAGAAATTCCACCTGAAAAAGAAATTCCACCTGAAAAATAAATAACACCTGAAAAAGAAATAACACCTGAAAAAGAAATAACAACTGAAAAAGAAATAACATCTGAAAAAGAAATAACACCTGAAAAGGTAACAACTGAATAAATAATACCTGAAAAGAAATAACAACTGAAAAAAATTCCCCTTGAAAAAATAACACCGGAAAAAAAAATTAAAAAAAAAACTGAAAAAATAGCACCTGAAAAAAACATAACACCTGTAAAAAATAACAACTGGAAAAAAATAACGCCTGAAAAAAATTATATCTGAAAGAAAATTGCACATGGAAAAAAATAGACCAGAAAGAAAATCACCTGGAAAAAAATAATGCATTAAAAGAATAACAAAATAATGCCACCTGAAAAAAAAAAAAAAAAAAAAAACGACCTCCATCCACAGGGAACTATTTGGTGAAATTGCATTGACTGTATTTCACCAACACAGTGCATTGGCCCCTCCCCGCCAATGACTGTGGTCGTCAACCAAATAAATTAATATGTAAATATAATAATAATAATAATAATAATAATAATAATAATAATAATAATAACAACAATAATAATAACAATTATAGTAATAATAGTAATAATAATAACAATAATAACAATAATAACAATAATAATAATAATAATAATAATAATAATAAAAGAAATTCCACCTGAAAAAGAAATTCCACCTGAAAAAGAAACTCCACCTGAAAAAGAAACTCCACCTGAAAAAGAAACTCCACCTGAAAAAGAAACTCCACCTGAAAAAGAAACTCCACCTGAAAAAAAAATTCCACCTGAAAAAGAAATTACATATAAAAAAGAAATTCCACCTGAAAAAGAAATTCCACCTGAAAATTAAATAACACCTGAAAAAGAAATAACACCTGAAAAAGAAATAACACCTGAAAAAGAAATAACACCTGAAAAGGTAACAACTGAATAAATAATACCTGAAAAGAAATAACCACTGAAAAAAATTCCCCTGAAAAAATATCACCGGAAAAAAAATATAAAAAAAACTGAAAAAATAGCACCTGAAAAAAACATAACACCTGAGAAAAATAAGAGCTGGAAAAAAATAACACCTGAAAAAAATTACACCTGAAAGAAAATTGCACATGGAAAAAAATAGACCTGAAAGAAAATCACCTAGAAAAAAATAATGCATGAAAAGAATAACAAAATAATGCCACCTAAAAAATATATATATATAAAAAAAATAACGACCTCCATCCACAGGGAACTGTTTGGTGAAATTGCATTGACTGTATTTCACCATCACAGTGCATTGGCCCCTCCCCACCAATGACTGTGGTCGTCAACCAAATAAATAAATATATAAATAAATATGTAAATATAATAATAATAATAATAATAATAATAATAATAATAAAAGAAATTCCACCTGAAAAAGAAATTCCACCTGAAAAAGAAATTCCACCTGAAAAAGAAATTCCACCTGAAAAAGAAATTCCACCTGAAAAAGAAATTCCACCTGAAAAAGAAATTCCACCTGAAAAAGAAATTCCACCTGAAAAAGAAATTCCACCTGAAAAAGAAATTCCACCTGAAAAAGAAATTCCACCTGAAAAAGAAATTCCACCTGAAAAAGAAATTCCACCTGAAAAAGAAATTCCACCTGAAAAAGAAATTCCACCTGAAAAAGAAATTCCACCTGAAAAAGAAATTCCACCTGAAAAAGAAATTCCACCTGAAAAAGAAATTCCACCTGAAAAAGAAATTCCACCTGAAAAAGAAATTCCACCTGAAAAAGAAATTCCACCTGAAAAAGAAATTCCACCTGAAAAAGAAATTCCACCTGAAAAAGAAATTCCACCTGAAAAAGAAATTCCACCTGAAAAAGAAATAACACCTGAAAAAGAAATAACACCTGAAAAAGAAATAACACCTGAAAAAGAAATAACACCTGAAAAGGTAACAACTGAATAAATAATACCTGAAAAGAAATAACCACTGAAAAAAATACCCCTGAAAAAATAACACCGAAAAAAAAAAAAAACTGAAAAAATAGCACCTGAAAAAAACATAACACCTGAAAAAAATAACAGCTGGAAAAAAATAACACCTTAAAAAAATTACACCTAAAAGAAAATTGCACATGAAAAAAAATAGACCTGAAAGAAAATCACCTGGAAAAAAATAATGCATTAAAAGAATAACATAAAATAATGCCACCTGAAAAAAAAAAAAAAAAAAAACGACCTCCATCCACAGGGAACTGTTTGGTGAAATTGCATTGACTGTATTTCACCATCACAGTGCATTGGCCCCTCCCCGCCAATGACTGTGGTCGTCAACCAAATAAATTAATATGTAAATATAATAATAATAATAATAATAATAATAATAATAATAACAACAATAACAATAATAATAATAATAATAAAAGAAATTCCACCTGAAAAAGAAATTCCACCTGAAAAAGAAATTCCACCTGAAAAAGAAATTCCACCTGAAAAAGAAATTCCACCTGAAAAAGAAATTCCACCTGAAAAAGAAATTCCACCTGAAAAAGAAATTCCACCTGAAAAATAAATAACACCTGAAAAATAAATTCCACCTGAAAAGTAAATTCCACCTGAAAAAGAAATTCCACCTGAAAAAGATATTACCTGAAAAAGAAATTCCACCTGAAAATGAAATTCCACCTGAAAAAGAAATTCCACCTGAAAAAGAAATTCCACCTGAAAAAGAAATTCCACTTGAAAAAGAAATCCCACCTGAAAAAGAAATTCCACCTGAAAAATAAATAACACCTGAAAAAGAAATTCCACCTGAAAAAGAAATAATACCTGAAAAATAAATAACACCTGAAAAAGAAATAACACCTGAAAAAGAAATAACACCTGAAAAGGTAACAACTGAATAAATAATACCTGAAAAGAAATAACAACTGAAAAAAATACCCCTTGAAAAAATAACACAGGAAAAAAAATTAAAAAAAAAGCTGAAAAAATAGCACCTGAAAAAAACATAACACCTGAGAAAAATAACAACTGGAAAAAAATAATGCCTGAAAAAAATTATATCTGAAAGAAAATTGCACATGGAAAAAAATAGACCTGAAAGAAAATCACCTGGAAAAAAATAATGCATTAAAAGAATAACAAAATAATGCCACCTGAAAAAAAAAAAAAAAAAAAAACGACCTCCATTCACAGGGAACTGTTTGGTGAAATTGCATTGACTGTATTTCTCCATCACAGTGCATTGGCCCCTCCCCGCCAATGACTGTGGTCGTCAACCAAATAAATTAATATATAAATATAATAATAATAATAATAATAATAATAATAATAATAATAATAATAATAATAATAATAATAATAATAATAATAATAATAATAACAATAATAGTAATAATAGTAATAATAATAATAATAATAATAATAATAATAATAATAAAAGAAATTCCACCTAAAAAGAAATTCCACCTGAAAAAGAAATTCCACCTGAAAAAGAAATTCCACCTGAAAAAGAAATAACACCTGAAAAAAATAACACCTGAAAAAGAAATAACACCTGAAAAAGAAATAACACCTGAAAAGGTAACACCTGAAAATATAATGCCTGAAAAGAAATAACAACTGACAAAAATACCCCTGAAAAAATAACACCGGAAAAAAAAACTAAAAAAAACACCTGAAAAAATAGCACCGGAAAAAAATAACAGCTGGAAAAAAATATCACCTGAAAAAAATTACATCTGAAAGACAATTGCACATGGAAAAAAATAGACCTGAAAGATAATCACCTGGAAATAAATAATGCATTAAAAGAATAACAAAATAATGCCACCTGAAAAAGAAAGACAGAAAGAAAAATAGAAAGAAAAAAAACGACCTCCATCCACAGGGAACTGTGTGGTGAAATTGCATTGACTGTATTTCACCATCACAGTGCATTGGCCCCTCCCCGCCAATGACTGTGGTCGTCAACCAAAAAATAGATAAATACATAAATAAAAAAAAAGTAATTATAATATAATAATAATAATAATAATGATAATAAAAGAAATTCCACCTGAAAAGAAATTCCACCTGAAAAGAAATTCCACCTGAAAAAAATAACACCTGAAAAAAATAACACATGAAAAGAAATTACACCTGAAAAAGAAATAATACCTGAAAAAGAAATAATACCTAACAAAAAAATAATGAAAAAAATTACACCTGAAAAAATACCCCTGATAAAAAAATAATACCTTAAAAAATAACACCTGGAAAAAAATACCACCTGAAAAAAATACCACCTGAAAATAAAACGACCTCCACCCACAGGGGATTGTGTGTGGTGAAATTGCATGGACTGTCTTTCACCATCACAGTTCATTGGCCCCTCCCCGCCAATGACTGTTGTCGTCAACCAAATAATAAATAAAACATAATAATAATCATAATGATAATAATAATAATAATAATGATAAAAAATACTTGAAAAGAAATTACACCTGTAAAAAATAACACCTGAAAAAGAAATAACACCTGAAAAAGAAATAACACCTGAAAAAAATAATACCTGAAAAAAATACCAGCTTAATAAAAATAACACCTGAAAATAATACACCTGAAAAAAATTACACTTGAAAAAAATATACATAAAAGAAAATTACACCTGGAAAAAAATAATACATAAAAAAATAACACCTGAAAAAAAATGTCACATAAAAAAAATAAAAAAAATAAAAGACGACCTCCATCCACATGGAACTGTGTGGTGAAATTGCATGGACTGTCTTTCACTGTCACAGTTCATTGGCCCCTCCCCGCCAATGACTGGTCGTCAACCAAAAAATAGATAAATACATAAATAAAATAATATAATATTATAATATAACAATAATAATGATAATAAAAGAAATTCCACCTGAAAAGAAATAACACCTGAAAAGAAATAACACCTGAAAAAAATTACACATGAAAAGAAATAACATCTGAAAAGAAATTACACCTGAAAAAGAAATAATACCTGAAAAAGAAATAATACCTATAAAAAAATAATGAAAAAAATACCACCTGAAAAATTACTCCTGAAAAAAAAAATAACACCATAAAAAAATAACACATAAAAAAAATAGCACCGGAAAAAAAATACAACCTGAAAAAAAACTACCTCCATCCACAGGGAACTGTGTGGTGAAATTGCATGGACTGTCTTTCACCTTGACAGTTCATTGGCCCCTCCCAACCAATGACTGTGGTCGTCAACCAAAAAATAATTCAATAATAATAATAATAATAATAATAATAATAATAATAATAATAATAATAATAATAATAATAATAATAATAATAATGTCAAAAATAATAATATCAATAATAATACTTGTTACTTACTTGTTACTTGTTGTTATATATATTATGCCCCGCTCCACCAGCAGATGGTGCTCCGTAGGGCTTCCCTTAATATTATTTAACACTATAATGTTCATATTATCTATGTCGTAACCAGCGAACAGATGTGTAATAATAATAATAATAATAATAATGTCAATAACAATAATATAAATAATAATAATAATGTAGATGGTGAATTGGAGACTACAGATTCCTCCCAACTATATATGCCAGGCAATAAGACACACTATATTTCACAGCCTAGCAACAAAGAATTATTGCAATAAGTGTGCCGTGTCTGCCATACATAGGGAGCAATGGATAATTCCTGCACTATCACACATTCAAATCAATCGTGAAAGTTCTTCCATTATTACATCATTTATGCCTTTCACCCTGACAAGTGCATATGGATGAGAATTGGAAAACTACAAACAGAGGACTTTAATTACGAAATGCATGGAAAAATGAAGCAGGTAGACTGTGAAAAGGATTTAGAAGACATTTCAGATTTCAGAAGACATTTAGCAGAAAATATTAATAGGTCAAATAGGATGTGTGGGTTAATAAGAAGGACATTTATAAACTTAGAGACTATTCAAAACATTGTATACTGCCATGGTGAGACCTCTATTAGCACCCATATAAACAAAAAGACATAAATGCAGTTGAAAATGTGCAGAGGAGAGCAACGAGAATGATTCCTTCCTTACAGGGGTTGAATTGTGAAGAAAAATTGAAGAAATGAGATCTTCCTTCATTGACATACAGAAGAAATAGGGGAGACATGATTAATGCATAATAATAATAATAATAATAATAATAATAATAATAATAATAATAATAATAATAATAATAATAATAATAATAATAATAATAATAATAATAATAATAATAATAATAATAATAATGTCAATATATCAATATATTATAAATGAAATAATTATATGATAGGGAAGTATGCGGCAATATATTTCAGAGAGCAGAGGAAACTAGAACAAGGGGACATAATAGTAAGAAGATCAGAAAGTACGACCAAGATTAAACAAGGAAATATTCATTCGGTTATAGAATTGTAAATATATGGAACAGCCTACCCGATTATGTCATAAATTCAGAAAGTGTAGGAAAGTTTGAGATTAATCTGGACAAGGAATGGAAAAGTAAAATACAAATATTTCAATATAAAGCACAACTACAATCAAACCTACAATTAAGTCGGCTCTGTTGTAACGAGTTGGCAACGAATTGACAGTCAAGATGAGGAGCCGGAGTCACAGACCTGGTAAAAGGCCTTCTTCCGGATGTATTCTTCGGTATCCCTGACTAAAAGGAACATGATAGTAATTCAGTACTTACCGTGCTGTTATCTTGTTACTTGTTGTTGGATATTCTATGTCCCGCTCCACCACCAGATGGTGCTCCGCAGGGCCTCTCTCATTATTATTAAACACTATAATCACTTGTAATACTCATATTATCCATGTTGTAACACTATAATCATTTGTAATACTCATATCATCTGTATCGCAACACTCAGCCAACAGATGTGTTTTCAGTCTTTTCTTAAAAGTCGTGCAATTTTTAATACTCCGGACATGTAATGGCAATCAAATAAAGAGCCTTGGTGCACACCTTTCAAACGCTCTGAAACCCATTGTCAGATTACTCCTCGGCTCATTTAACCTGTATTGTTCGTCACTATGCCTGAGTTCCATAGAGGTCTTTATGGTATTTATTGAAAGAATTACCGTTTTGTAGCAGTGTTGCCAAATCCGGCTAAGTCCCAGTATTTTTCCCTGGTCATTTCCTGTACTTTACCTCGGTTATTTCCCGGTAGTTTGCCCAGGTTAGGTCCCGGTAGTCTGATCAAGTTAGGTCCCGGTAGTCTGATGCGGTCAAGGTTAGGTAAGGTCAGGTAAGGTCAGGCTAATTTCAAAATGCCCCATTTGAATAATATTATGCCCTATCTTGGAAATGCGGAGGAAATGCCATATAAGAAAATAGTCTTAGAATGGTCTAAATAAATGGGTAATGAAGGTAGAAAATAGTCTTAGACTGGTCTAAATAAGTGGGTAATGAAAGTAGAAAATGGTCTTAGAATGGTCTAAATAAGTGGGTAATGAAGGTAGAAAATGGTCTTAGAATGGTCTAAATAAGTGGGTAATGAAAGTAGAAAATAGTCTTAGAATGGTCTAAATAAGTGGGTAATGAAGGTAGAAAATGGTCTAAACAAGTGGGTAATGAAGGTAGAAAATAGTCTTAGAATGGTCTGAATAAGTGGGTAATGAAGGTAGAAAATAGTCTTAGAATGGTCTAAACAAGTGGGTAATGAAGGTAGAAAATAGTCTTAGAATGGTCTAAACAAGTGGGTAATAAAGGTAGAAAATGGTCTTAGAATGGTCTGAATAAGTGGGTAATGAAGGTAGAAAAACCGTACGCAAGAACTGTAATTCTTTCAATATTTACCGTATTTATAATTTGGAGTATATTGGTCCTCCTAATTGCTCGTATTCACTTTGGTTCCCTTTCCAATTGGGCACACGTACAGTATGTTGGTATAGAGTACAATAACTTTATATATAAATAGTTGTAATAACAGCACAGCCTGCAGTTTCTTTAAATAAAATCACAAACGAGAGATATTACCCTCTCCACACGAAGGCTACTGGGGAACTGACATTAATTTTACCATACTCCATACACCACAACGACAACTGTCCTACAGATCCATGCTGGCCTGTGATTGGTCAAAATTATGTACGGTACCCTCTTTTTGTCTCGCTGCATTCGTCACACCTTTTTGGGGTCATAATTATGTCAAGATTATTCACGGTAGTTACGACAGCATGGTACTGGTACGATAGATGACTGTAGCTGTTGTTTACCTATATAGTCATCATCGTACTATTACCACACCATCATCATCAATACCATCACTCACTCACTACTCTCACTCACTCACTCACTACTCTCACTCATGGATATATTAATTTCTGGCAAACGATTCATTGTTTGTTTTGGTCGTTATCAGGTAATATAAGCCGGTAGTTTGACACGCTTATTATAGGGCTATTTCCACAGTGGCTTGGGTTTGTTATGATCCTCCCCAACCAACCACACTCGTCTTTTGGTTCGTTATGATCCTCCCCAACCAACCACACTTGTCTTTTGGTTCGCTATGATCCTTCCCAACCAACCACACTTGTCTTTTGGTTCGTTATGATCTTCCCCACCCAACCACATTTGTCTTTTGGTTCGTTATGATCCTCCCCAACCAACCACACTTGTCTTTTGGTTCGTTATGATTCTCCCCAACCAACCACACTTGTCTTTTGGTTCGTTATGATCCTTCCCAACCAACCACACTTGTCTTTTGGTTCGTTATGATCCTCCCCAACCAACCACATTTGTCAGTCTTACTTATATCCAACAACAAACTCAGTCTCCATATCCACTAAATCTGTCAGGTAGTTCCATTATTACCATAGTTTGTTTGGATGCTCCCCAACCACATTGTCATAGTTTCATAGTGGAGTCATCAAATCCATCCAATAATTCACTCAGGAGTAATTTTTTACATAGTTCAGTTTCTTTCGTTAGGGTGCTTACAAACCAAACCAAACCACTGTGGAATGGACACGTAGATTAGGAAGGAAGGAAGGGAGGGAAAGGAGGAGGGGGGGGGCAGTTCAGTAAATAATCACTCCAATAGTTTAGTACATACATATAAACATTAGACTCGTTTTATGTAGTTATTAGGTGGTAATTCACTTTTGGTACATTGGAGTGCTTTGATTCCTCCAAAGTATGCCAGGAAACAGAACCAGAAGAGCAAAAATAATGGTGTTCTGTTGCTTGGAATAGTTTGGAGGATTCAGTTGCTCCAGATTTATCAACACAAAATTTCCCCCTTAAATGAATAACAATGGAAGGGTAACATCATAAAAAAAATTATTTATATAGTTTGTAGAATTTCTTGTATTCTATTAAGATAATTAAGGGAAGAATATATAATTTTTAATTTATTCATTTTTTTATATTATTATTATTATTATTATTATTATTATTATTATTATTATTATTATTATTATTATTATTATTATTATTATTTTAACTAAATTGGAGGGCTACTGATTCCTCCCACTATCACAGGAAACAAAAAAATCACCTCAGTGTTTCTAACTGGGGATTTGTTTCGTGGCAAAGTTTGGAGGAACCGTAAACCTTCCAATTCACCAACAAGAGAATCTCCCCTTAATTAAGGACCCTGTGATCGTGTATGAGACTTGGTGGCTTCTGATTCCTCTTGACTATGCCATGAAACAAGCTCCTTCTATACAGGTGTAGGTGTGTGTGTGTGTGTGTGTTTCGTGGCAATATTTGAAGGACTCTCTAACCTCCAAATTTCCGACTATATCACAGGGTCCCTTAAGGGAAACAACCTTTTGTGTTCAAATTGGAGTCAATGTAGGCCTTCAAACTCAGCTATAAACCACATCCCCTGTATAATTCCATATGGAGGGGTTCTGTTTCCTGGCATAGTTTGGAGGAATCAGTAGCCTTCCGATTTCCCATAATGGTTACTCCCCTTAATTAAGTATTTATCCTCGACTTATATACTCTAGAACAGTGGTCTTCAACCTTTTTTTTATGTCGTCCACCCCTAGTGGTGATTAGGTAGAAGCTGTCCACCCCTCACCCACCTCCCAACAAAAAGTCTCTTAAAAAATCTCACATTTTAACATTTAAAATCTAACTTTCATATCTCAATTCTACAACTATTATATACAGACACGTGCAGGTCAGGATCTCGTCCACCCACTTGTCCACCCTTGACAGCCGTCCACCCCTCACTTAATCTCGTCCACCCTAAGGTGGACTGTCCACCCAGGTTGAATAGCACTGCTCTAGAATAATGTACTGTATGAATAATTTATAAGGTCAGCAAACGTGTATCGTATTCTAAAGTTATATTTATATTTATATATTTATTAATATTTGTATTTATAATTATATTTTGCTTACAAGGGAGTAGGTGTATTTACGCCAGGATATATGTAGAAAGATACTCACTGTAAATAATTTTCTCACGCATTATGTCATTTAATAGGTAGTTTGACTCATATTTGGATTGATTTCACAGGAATTTGGGTTTAGTTAGAAAGACAAAACCTAGAAACTCTTGACACCCATGCCGCTAACGTGTATTATTATTATTATTATTATTAGTAGTAGTAGTAGTAGTAGTAGTAGTAGTAGTATTACAATAGTAGTAGTAGTAGTAGTATTACGATATTAGTAGTAGTAGTAGTAGTGGTTATGTCTAGCACGTTTCATTGATTTGGACGAGTGTTAGTTTAGACCTCCTTTAAGGGGATATTTAAGAATATCACTGTTTTGCTGCATGGTGAGATGTTCTAACACAGACAAACTTCCAGATCTCACGAGACATACAGAC
Source organism: Petrolisthes cinctipes (assembly GCA_033782935.1). Lineage (NCBI taxonomy): Eukaryota > Metazoa > Arthropoda > Malacostraca > Decapoda > Porcellanidae > Petrolisthes > Petrolisthes cinctipes. The sequence goes on along the minus strand of JAWQEG010001779.1, from coordinate 42,000 downwards.
GTCTCCCATTACTGCAACACTGCCACATATGGTCCTGCCAGGGGTAGGATAGTGAGGTAGGAAAGGGGATACAGGAACTCCTTTGCGCAACTGTATAAGGAGAAAAGATAATATGATTGATAGTAAAAAATGAGATGGAGAAGGGCAAAGTTATAGTAAACCAAGGCATAGAGTAGAGAAAAAATATATACAGAACATATGGAATAAAACAAACAAATTACTGAATGAAGAACACAACCACCAATTTCGAAGAAACTGATCTCACTATCACCCTGACTCCTTCGGGGGTCCGAGCATCTGCGCCGCTTCGGTCAACCAGACTCGGGACTGCTCGGCCAGACAGTCTGGGGAACTACAACAACAACAACAACAACAACCACCAAGGAAGAGAACAAAAAACAAATAAAGAAAAAATAATAGCCAATAAAAAAGTAACATCTAGGTAGCCGTTAAAAAGACAAATTCTTTATCAACAATGATAGCAATCGTCACTTTTCGTCAACAACATTCCGTCAGTGTTGCCAAGTATGGGGAATTTTTCTTAGATATGGGAAAATTATATAAAATTTGTTCAAGAGTGTATGGGAAAATTTTCGACTATATTATAGACGAAATATCAAAAAGATGGTAAATGCGCAAAAATCTTCAAAAGTAAACAGGGAATTTTTGAGGTAAAAAAGAGAAATTTTGATGTTCTATTTTGGGAAATTTCGTCCATCAGACTTGGCAACACTGACATTCTAGTTTTAAAATTTATCAACTTAAGAACACTGAGATGGATGCAACATGAAGATTTTGACATTTTGAGTGAATTTCCACCACCATGGCCGAACTAGGAGACTACATCAGGAAACTAAGTGTGTATAAGAGATTGGTGAAGGCATTGTGAAGTGTGATAGACAAAATGGTGTGTATTAGTGAGAGATTGGTGAAGGAAGAGTGTGTGTGAGAGTGAGATTGGTGAAGGAAGAGTGTGTGTGATTGATGAAGGCAGTGTGAGATTAGTGTGGTTGGTGAAGGCAGTGTGAGATTAGTGTGGTTGGTGAAGGCAGTGTGAAGTGTGTGTGAGTGAGAGGTTATTGTGATTGGAGTAGAATTTTATATCCAGTCGGCAAAGGTCTGTCAGCCAGTCTTTTTACTTGTCATGTTTTTCCATCGTCTTCGTCCTCAGGGTAACTTTTTGCTTCATCTGTGATAATAGGATATAATTTTTGGTATTTATCTAGACTATTGCCGTTTTGTAGCAGTGTTGCCAGTTCCGGCTAGGTCCCAGTATTTTGCCCTGGTCAGGTCCTAGTACTTTATCATGGTTATTTCCCAGTAGTTTGCCCAGGTTAGGTCCCGGTAGTCTGCTGCGGTCTAGGTTAGGTTAGGTAAGGTCAGGCTAATTTCAAAATGCCCCATTTGAATATCTTGGAAATGGGGCATTTCCAAAGTAAATGCCATAGAAGAAAGGTGTCTTAGAATGGTATAAATTAGTGGGTAAAGAGGGTGAAAAATTGTAATACCAACCTGCAATAGAGTAGATATTTACTTTTTCTTTCAGTTCACCCTATTGATGAGATCCGTGTGCGTGCGGTGAACACCCTGGTGCAGAAGTGTGAGGTGGGCCTGGTGTCTGGTGTGGAGCTGAGCCAACAAACAGACCTCCTCCCTCACACACTCACCTGTCTTGATCTGGGACCTCACTCACTCAGACACCCTCTCCTCAAACTCCTGATTTTTATTTTAGAGGTGAGAAAAACAGCACATTTTTAGATTGCAGTATAATCCACTTCCCTTCTTACATATGTTAAATACTAAGTGGGTAAAATGCACACAATAAACTGGAGCCCTACACACACACAATAAACTGGAGCCTTACACACACACTCACACACGAAACAATACATGTGATGGGTATTATAAGGTGTGGGTGTCAGGGAAAAATAATGGTTGAAATTATTCTCTCTTTATGTTGATAGTACTGTACTGTCATGATTATCTTCCTGTTGTATACTATTCCCTCTTTATTTTAATAGTACCTTCATGAAATCTTCCTGCTGTGTGTCTTGGCATACAGTACTGGTACAGTATATATTTGTTTTCTCTTGAGTCAGGATGAAGATACAAGGGACAACTTTGGAAGACTGGGAGGACCTCAGAAACTACTTCACCTGCGAGCCACAGCACCCCTGGACCTCCTCCCTCCCCTCACCCAGCTCCTAAACTTCCTCCACCTAACGCCGCGCCACGCATACACCCGCACCAGCTCCTCGGTAATTAGCGTGTACAGCATTTGCATTTTCTTGTAATGTTATAGCACCAAATGTCTTATATGCATTATTGTATTGTATTGTATTGTACACTATTTGATTGTTTAATTTAAAATGCAACACTTAAGCCTAACAGCAGTACTGTATTAGAGCATAGCTACATATATTTGTGTGTTATTATATTCTATCTAGCATCACAGTGTGGCAGTGTATTTAATTCTATAATCAGTTGGCACATTATACCTGCTGTATTGTATGTATGTACAGTATATATTACAACCTGCCCCACCACCAACAGGCAACTGAAAATGTGTCTGTATCTGAGGACAGTGAGGTGCCATCATCCTCAGGCACCCAGGCCGTCGGCTATCAACATTTACGGTAGGTATTTTTGCTAAAGGATCAAATAGTGTGATTATAAATAAATCCTATTGTCTTATGTCAATGAGTTGTCATTCCGTTTTTACTCATATTTTGTGCCAAGTAATTGAGCCCATGAGTGAGTTAGCTTCTATAATCCTGCAAAGTGTTGCTGTTTCTCAGTCTGTTTGCAACAAATGCTGTGGAAGCTAATTTTGTATCCATGGTTTTCACTAATCCTTTTTACTTAGTGTCATTTTTTTTCATACCGGTATTATAATATTTCCATGAAAGTTTGTAGATACTATATTTTTACCATACCCAACTGTGGCAGATAGAGATGTATCATAATTTAAGTGCTCTAGATATCCTTTTCATTACTCTGCATTTTCATCACCCAAAACAAAAATCTTGCAAATAGTTTACTAATCTATTGATTTATTTGTTTATTTATTTATTTTGTGGATGTTTCATATTTTATCTCACTTCTGTATATTAATTTGTCCAATTCGTGTCAGCACCAACTTGGATGACAGCAACTACATGGACAGCTTCTGTGACCTCACCCTCCCTGACCGCCCCACAGGCACTGACTCCGACCCACAATACAGTCCAGTCACCTTCTCCACCTTCCCGTGGCTGGTGAGAACAGTGTGTTATTATTTTCTGTGTGTTTGCAATTTTTTCCCCACAAGGGTTTTCCTTGTGTTTGAGTGTAAATGTACAATGTTGAATTTGAATATAAATGGAGCCCAACATATAAACATGATGGTTTTATGCTAAAAGATCCTGAAATTTTCTGTTCACGAAATGATCGTCAATAAAAATAATAATACTGTAACACACAACATTTTTTAATGTAGAGCTAAATTTTCAAATTTGCAAAAGTGGCCACTGACTGACCCCTTTGTCCTGACTCGTTCCCTACAGGCCTTAGCGAGCAGTGACCGCCGAGTGCTGGAGTCAACGGCTGTGTCCTTGCTGAGTCAGAATGAACGGGAGGTGCTGGCCACACTCCACTTCCTCAACACTGTACTCCTCCCTGACTTTCCACCAGAGGTCCTTCTCCAACGCCCAGCAGTCATACAGGTACATTGCATTATAATTTGCATACTTTATCCCATCAGACAGGTTATATGCTTTTGATATTTGATTCCTTTTCCCATTTTGTTGATTTATAAGACTAAATCATATTATGTTTGATATATGTGTAAAGTTTTTAAATGTTCAAGGTAGTCACTCAGTATAGCACTTAAAACTTGTCATTTCACACAAGCCCAGTTGATCACTTACTCTGAATGTTAATGAATAATAAAAGCCTAAGAAATCTTTTTGTGTTCTTAATTGAAAGATTGAATGTAAAATGAGAAATAAACTATTTGTGCTATGTCAGGGGTCTACTGTAGCATTATTACTGGTATATGGTTTAGAAAACTAGGTTATTAAAAATTTATGAAATGTTAATCTAATATTGTCTTTCAACCCAACCAGGCAGTGTATGGATGCATCATGGAGGTTGAGGGTGGAGGGTGGGCTGGGTGGAGAGTACAAGCTCCAGCCTGCTCTGCCCTTATGGCCTTCACCCGCCTCCTCATCACCCGTGTCAACCAGTTCACCCATCCACACCTCACCCCGGGCAAGGACCTGGTGAGAGCTATAGCTATCCTACATATAATATTGTCTTTATTATTAATTTTATAGCTTTATCATCAATATAAATAATATTGTTGTTAAAGTATTGATACGTAGTTAACACTGTAAATTACCACTGCAGTATTCCTCATGTTCTGTTAGTGTTGGGGAGATTAACTTAGATTAAATGTCAACGCAATAATGTTTTCTTGTGTGTAATTTATATAAAAACGATGTACAGTACCAAAGAGCTCAACATATGTCCTTGAGGCTATTTTAATTACAGGAGTTAGTTCAATTGTGGTATTTGAGACTGGAGGTGTTATCTGGGTTCATAGAAATATGTTTTATCCTGTGGACAATGGTGGGCTTCTATGTGATTTGTAATGAAGTTCAGTGTTATAAATATGGGTAGGCCTAACTAGTCAATAGTGTAGTACAGTAGTTTTACTGTTGATTTTCCCATGTGATTTAATTCAGGAGGGTAGCAGGGCACCTTCAGAAGCGGGCAGCGGGCATGAGAGTATAGTGAGAGGCAGTTGCTGTTTCCTACGTGGTGGCCATTACCTCAACGATGGATTTAGGGACCTTGGGCAGAGGCAGGCAGAGGCAGCTGGATCACCAGGCAGGGTATGGTATATAAATCAATCTGTCAATTGTTTTTCATACAGTTTATGCATTCTACTTTACTGTCAATAACTTAACAAATAATATTATACGTAGGAATGACTGAACTGTTGTATTGTATTACTGTCAATAACTTGACATATAATATTTTACATCCACCACCAATGATAACATAATGTAGTAAGAATAATGAACTATTGTATTGTATTTCTGTCAGTAATTAACACATAATCTTATAATATTATGTCCACCACCAGGAAACTTTGAGAGGGAGCGTCCACGAGGAAGACGATGGGGATGAGTTTATCCTGCTGGGGCTGCACCAGTTAACAGTCCCCGGGTACTGTTTCCACACACTACAGGCAGCCTGTCCTTTACTGGCTTCACACAGGCCGGCGGTACAGTCAGCCAGTCTGTGCCTCATCACTTCCGTCCTCACACTCCTGCGTCTCTGTGTGTGTCCACACCGGATGTGGGAGGCCGAGGAGGAGCTGCAACAGGGAGATAGTCTAGCTAGGAGGTGTTTACATGTGAGTGGTGAGGAAGGATATATGTGTGAGTGGTAAGGTAGAGTTTACATGTGAGTAGTGTGAGTGGTATTGAAGAGTATTTACCTGTGAATGGTGAGGAAGAGTGCGTGTGTGAGTGGTGTTGAAAAGTATTTCTATGTGAATGAAGAGGAAGAGTGAGTATTTGAGTTGCCGGGAAGTGTTTTCATGAGTGGTCAAAAATTATTTACTTGAACATATTCCTGTCCAGCATAGGTCATATATTCCGTCATTCACTTGTTCATTCTTATGTTATTGATGTTTCAGGTGATAAGGAGTGTGTGTCACCTCATCCTTGCCAGCAGCACAGCCAGACAGTTGGTCGAGACACAGACAGAGGCACAGAGACTGGTTATCAACACTCACTGCTTTTCTCTCCTGCTGTGTCACATTCTTCACGACTTTGTACCGCTTGATGCAGCGCCTATGGTAGGAAGCAGAAAATACCATATTATGTCACGTGAGAGGAATACATAGTTGTTTTATCATGCTATTTTCTACTAGTGTAATTGTAAATGATAATATAAGAATTTATTGTACAGTTGGTAAATAGTGATACAGTATGATTTATTAATTTTTTGTATGACTGTACTATATTTCTTTTTGTACAGGTTGTAAGTGGTGACGTGACAGATGGCCTGATGAGCGTGCTGTGTAACGGAGGGTTTTATCTGGCATATAGACCTATTCATACTGCCCTGCTGACTTACCTTGACCAAGCCAACCCCAGTGCCACCAGTCAGGTCCGATCTGTTCTCTTTGCTGCCGACTCACTGCAGGCGACGTGCGAGTTCCTACGGGCATCAGGCATGGGGTAAATATTGACGTGTATTACAGTATACAGTATTTATATTTGATTATTTGCATATAGTTTTTCATCAGTAGAGTAATAGTAATAATTATTGAAGCACTGTGGTTTGGTAATGGATTCAAATTTCCTTGGTATCATAGTAATAGAGCACCAAGTAAGCCTCCAAATTAATGAAAGCCTTTTTTCTAAGTTCACTTATATAATAGTACACTACAGAAATAGAAGAACTGTAGCATTGCCTAGAGATGTCATTTTTCCACACATAATCCAATAGTTAATTATGTAGTAGAAGTTTTGTAACAAGTCCTTGATCATATGTAAGAAATGCCACCTCTTAGGCAATGTTGCTTTCTGGTCTTCACATAAAGTGTATGGAGCATCATACCAGCCATTGCTTTCTTGAAACCATTGAATTTTCTCATTTGTGGTCCTTTGACTGACGTTCATCACTCATCACCAGCCTGGCACCACTCCTTGGTCTGGCGGAGAGGAGCCTGCCATCAAGTTGCATCCACCAGAGCACTTCATTTGTTGACAAGTTGGTGGAGAGGGTGAGTGACACACTGGCTGAGGGCAGCATGGGTGAGGAGGAGCTGAGGAGAGCAAGGGAATTGGTACTGGCTGTTCTACGCTATCCTGACCTCACTGTTAAGCTGACTGGGTAGGTGGATTTGATTGCCTTTTAGTAATGATTGATTGAGATGAATGGAGAATCTCGAGTTAACTTAGAAAAAACACCAAATATGCCAGCAATTACTTAAAGGGATACTGTAATATGCTTTAGGAACATTGGAGGCTACCAATTCATCAAACTTATAATATTATGAAGAAACAAACCATATCAGCTAAAATATGGTAGTCTGTTTCATGAACTAGTAAGGAGGAATCAGACACTCAATGTCAACACTGTAACATCTCTTTAAAGTTTCATTCTCATTTTTTCCCACACCAGATACCGTTGCCTAGCGAGGGTGGTGGAGAGAAGCCTTGGAGTGACACAAGCTGCCAACACAACACTGAGTGATTCCCCGAGGGTGCTACTGCTCCTGCACCCGTCCATCATCACGCTAATTCTGTACGAAGGCCTCAATAACCAGCACAAGGAGGTGAGGGCATGCTGCTGATGACATTTCTCACTTTTGTTTTTTATTAGTTAATGCATAAATAATTATAAAAACATTTGGAATATCTTCTACTTTTATGCCAGAGGATTTTTTGTGTCAAATGATGATCAGTTCTTATTTTAACCTTTTTCTGCAGATAACCAACCTATCCAAGGACATCTTGCTTTTCACACTCAAAGGTCAACTGCTGATGACAAAGAGAGTGTGGGAGGCTGCCAGGGAGTGTTGGTGCCAGTGTCTCCCTCACCTCCTCTGCCTTGCCAACCACTCTACCTCCCTGGGTCGTGCCATTGACAAGTTGCCCGTCGCTGTGTTTGGAGACGACCCAACGCTGGAGAACATAGAGGTGTGCATACTGTCTATTGTTTTGTTGTAACCAGAGGGGAAACGTTGACTCAAAAAAAAGTCTCGGATCCTCCTGTAATATGTTTTGTTGTAGGTTATTATTTTTCGTTTCTGCCTATGCAAGCAATTTTGGATTATATGTTTGCATTCTTATTATTGTTCTTGTCCTGTGAATTATTATGAAATATTATAACTTGTTTGCTGGAGCTGATTACAAATGTTTGACAATTGATTTCATGATTTATAGTTGTGATGGTGACAGAAGGAAGATCTGCACGACTCAGAGGGCACACATCAGTCAGTTAGACATAAGGTCATTTACTTTCACTTAGAGAAAAGCCAACTATCAGTAACTGCTTTGTCTGGTGTGGACAGGTGTTGCGGTATCACCTTCAGGGTCTTTTTCTGCGTAAGATGGAGACACGGGTGCAGTTTGTGTCCCAGGTGGTGCAGAAGCTGGCCCTCACCTCCCACATTTTCCTCCCCGACCCAGACACCTTCTCCTTCACCCTCCACCATGACCTCTTCATAGGACACCAGCCAATTAATCTCCTTTTTACTGGAGGCAACATGGTAGTTGAGGTGAGTTGATACAATAGCTGGTCTGGCGTGTAGTAAAGAAATAGTTGCAGAGATTTTCAGTCAGTGGAAATCTAAGTCTGTTATTACTGTTCTAAATAGTGAGTGTCCTGGCAGTACATAATGGAGTGACTAAAGCAGTTTGAAACCCTACCATCATTTCGTAGGTTTATTGAATAGCAACTCAAAAATGTATTTGTGCTCATTGTACTCAAAGTAGTTTGATAATAGTATGGCTAAGTACTGAACTATATTTCCTGGCATAGTTTGAAGGATTCAGTAGCTCTTAAGTTTGACCAGAGGAGCCAGTGTACCAATCATCATCATTTCTTCCATGATTTATTTGTGTGTTCCCCTTGGCTTTATAATGGTGGGTTTTTTTTTCCTCTAATTTGAGAAATGTGAGGACTGAAGACAAGAACCCTGCTTGAAGTCTTCATCTGTAAAGTGAGAATAGTGTGTGAGAGGTCCAAAATCATGTTCATTTCCACCCAGGAGAGCCAGCTGGCAAAGGTGGTGGAGCTGATGGTGAGTGAGGGAGTGTCAGGGAGCATACGCAAGGTGGCCTGGTCCCAGCTGGCCTTTCTACTGGAGGATCCCACACTACACCAGCCATTCTTCTCACTCTGCTCACTCCAGTACATCATACATAGTTTTATTGGCATGTTAAAGGTAAGGTTAGCAGAACCACTTGGATTACACAGGCAGACTAAAATCCCGCTAGTCTGATATGACCTTGAATACTGTATAGTACTTGTTTTGAGTTGAATCCATCATTATATATTATTGATGTAAACTATCTTGTGTGTGAGTTTGCAGAAATTTGTGCTAATTTATTTACCATTCACTACAAAGCTAAGAATGGAAATAGAGGAACCAGTGGATTTTTACAAGGTGTGCTTTGTAGTGTCCTGTCCCAGCCAATGAATCTCAGTACATACAACTCTCCACAGCGAGAGGGCAATGGACACCTGACCCTGGACTTAATACCCGGGGCAGTGGAGGCGTTGAGACTGCTGGCCACACACTCCCCACAGGTGGTCCACACACTCAGGCACGACCCAGTCTTCCTCCTCTGTATTGTACGAGGTCAGTCAGTTAGTCAATCACTCGGTCTGTCAGCACCATGTCGAAGGGGTCATTGTATGTACACGAAGTGGAGGTTTTTTATTCCTCTCTTATAGTATGCTGGCAGTTTGCAGGAATTGATTATCATACAATTACAATTCCTTAGTAATCTAGGGGAATTCTTTCACAGCTCTGATAATAGCAAGCCAGTTAGAGAAGTTACAGTTTGTATCTGAACTTGATTTCCATATCAATTTTTAATGTATGCAATGTACTAATTGCACATTGCATCTATGCCAACTCCATTTAATCAATACATTGCCTAATATTTTTAGACTAAGGAAGGAATCCTCCTTTACTTGTCATTCTCCCATGTTGTACGAGTTTTCTAGATATCAAGGGAGAGGGAATCTGGTAAAGATGGGGTCATAGAGAAATGTTCAGAGTTGAGACTTGAAACCATATGGGATAATTCCAGAAGCTTCCCTTGGCCGGTATTTTGACCTCAAGAAGCAGGAGTGAAATATCATCATTAAAGATTCCTTCATACAGTGTTCTTTCACCATTCTGTGTTGGTAATGTGTATATTAATTCAGTAATATCCTTTCCAGCTGCACTGTTGTACTACACTGATGAGCGGACGAGATGTCAGGCATCATGTTTACTAGCACTGCTGGTGTTCAGTGACATCATAACACATACTAGTATAGACCAAGAGGAAGACGAAGCAACAGGAGGGAGAAGGAGGAAAAGGACAAACAGGAACTTGCTGTCAGTCCCAGAGCTGGTCATCACAAACATACAGCTTCCCTTCGTGTGTAAGTCCAGTGCCTGGATGGAGGAAGCCGACCTGTGTGCAGAGATGAGGGCGGTCCACCAACTGCTGCAGGAGGGAGATGTGGAGACCCTGGAGTTCTTCCGGGCTGTGTGGGCATCCGGACGCACCCAAGGTGGATTGGAGCACATTACACCTGACCAACAAGACCAGCAAGACCTCAGCTTCTCAGCCACATTACAGATGAGTCAAGCAGAGGTGGATGTACTCAAGTCGTCAGTGTACAGGCTAGTGCTAGACTCCCTCCTCAAAAATATAGAGAACGCCACTTCACACCAGGATGTCAAGAGCAATGCCACCTCCCTCAGGTTTCTTGTTCAGCAGGTAGAGTGTAAACTCTCATTGTACACAACTTCCATGGGCATTGTTTTATACATACATGATTTACATTTACAGTTACATGTATGTGCCTGAATACAATTGCAGTTCCTATTATATACAGATAGAACTGCGTGATGAATGCAGTGAGAAAGAGGACGTGTTCACCTGGCCGCAGTGGTGCCAAACCTTCCAACGCTTCCTGACGTCTGCACCAAACTCCAGTGTGGATGAGCAGCTCCTTGTCCACTTACTGACCTCACTCTCTGTCTGTGTCCAGGTAATGTACTGTAGTGTATATAAGCCAGGGTGAGTTTGTGCATAATATTTTTTAATGGAAAACCTCCCTTTGGTAAATTGGTTCCTCCATGCTATGCCAGAAAATAACTCGCCTAATTTTAATAATAGAGGATCTGTTTCATGATCTAGTTTGGAGGATTCTGTAGCTCTTTAATATACCATCAAGAGTTTTCCCCTTAAAGATTGTTAGGATGCAGTTTTATATGACTCCACAACCCACCCAACATATGACAGCAAACTCACTCTTGCCTCCAGGTGTACATGTCTGGAAGAGAAGGAAAGGTCTGCCCTCCACACCTTCAACTATTTCTACATGAGCTTGCCAACCCAGCCAGCGCTCTGCATCATACCCTCCAGTGTTCAGGTACAGTAAACTAGAGACCCTATATAGAGAGACGGGACAGCCAAAATTTCTGCTGCTCGCTGATTGGCTGGTTGAATGGGGCGCCATGTTTGCTCATACTCGTCTCTGCCTGCTAGCAGGTTCGGCACAATGTATATTTTGCCTTGACTATGATGCGTAACTGATTACTCGGTAGCATGTTGTTATATTTATATAATATCTTCTTTAGATAAACCAGCAAAGATAGTTTTTAGTTGATCTTCAACTCAACAAATATTCCTTGAAAACTTCCGTAAGCCTTACAGAATGTCGAACTGTATGGTGACGAATCAGTAATGTGATACTGTACTTAACCATTCATCGCGACAACAAATTCCCTCATATTTATGTAAACAACATGTAAACAGTAGTGTGTAAATGTTGGTAATACCCCTACGGAAACCATTTTCATACAAAAATTAATTAAACTAACCGTAGTATCAAAGGTTTCACAGAAACCCTAAACACATTGACTACTGCTGTCGTCTTTCAGTCAAACGTCTTGGTTTAGTAACGTCGTCTGGCAACTCGTCACGTCCTATCATGTGCTTTAAATAACGCCTACATGATGTATAATAGGATTTATAACTTCAGGGATCTTATAGTATATAAAAATATATACTGTACCTGTATATGGAAAGAATGCAATTTTCGTCAAAATTTTTCCCACGAATATCAGTAGGAGATTACTAGCTGGTAGTATCTAGCAACTATACATTTTTTCTATACTAACTTGAGAGGTATCGCGGAAAACACAAAAATGAGCAAGAATGGCGGCTGTCCAGTCTCTCTTATAAAGGGTCTCTACAGTAAACCCTCGAATTAAGGGGAGAAAATCTTGATAATGATAAATTGGAGGGGTTACTGAATCCTCAAAACTTTGACATGAAACAGATCCTCTTTTAGTAATGAAGAGGTGATTATTTTGTTTTCTGGCATAGTTTGAAGGAATTGGAATGCCTTTAACAGCCCTGGATATATCTCTCCAACCATACCTTTGTAGGAGATTATTGCCTGTAGTAATGTGGGCACTACAGTACTTTTAAGGGTTTTGGTCAAACAATGGGTAGAGCTGTTGGGGTGAAAGTGTTTATGGAAGCAGTATATAAAGAGGGTTTGCTGTACTGTATAACATTGACTAAAACACAAGACAATTACAGGTTCCGTCAGATGGCAGCCTCGAGAATCTTCCCCGCGTTCCCTGTTGTCAGCCCGTCTCTTCCACTCCGTCACCCGCCTCATTCAAGATTCCCTCGAGTTCTGCCGTCGTATCTGTAAGACTAGTGATGGTGGGGAGACAATGGGGCTGTGTGATCAAGTGGCAGCAGTGGTGGTGTCGTCCCTCCTTCCCTTCCTTGACACCAGCACCAACCATCAGCACTACAACCTGGGTAAGTCGTGACGGGCACTACACATGAGGAATATTCACTGCCATCTGTTGGAAATTACTAGCTTAAGTCATTACAGCCAAGGGGTTAAGAGGAAAACCTCTTTGGTAAATTGGAGAGCTAGCATACTCTCCAAACTATATCACCACAAACAGATCCCCTGTTAGTAACATTGAGGTGATTTGTTTCCTCATATAGTTTTGTTTGTTGGAATCAATAGCTTCTCCATTTAACTGTCATGATTTTTTCCCCTAAAGTAATGAATGCTTCACCTCAGTTGCTGTTTCAACTACAGTATATGAGAAATATTACATTTTCTCATATATGAGAAAATGTAAATAAAGTTATGTGTTCAGGTGTACTGGTGTGTTCACTGGAGTGCCTGACGCACACCACCGCCACCACAAAGAGCCTACCTGAGCACCTGGCACCCACCCTGACTGCTGCATGTGTTAGGTAAGTCTGTTTTTGTGTCAACATATGCCAGTATGGTACCGGTATATAACAATAATGATATAATAGTAATATGATCTTTTCATTTTCTAAAGTGCCATTTCTTCTATTACATAAGAATTCACCAGCACTTGAAACTAGTTAAAAAGATCCTCAATATCAATACAGTACCATATTGAATCCAATATCACTGACAAATACTGTATTGCCAGTTGCTTATTTTTACATTTATCTGTTACTATAATCCCCAATGGGTCAGCCAGATGTAAACAGACTACCTTCATTCAAGCTGCCATGTCCTCCTCCAGGTTAATCAAGGCCTTCCATCTGGGCCGGGGGAGGGCACACAATTCATACATTGGTCGTGGCGTCACCCTCCACTGTGCTCTCATCATCACCAATGTACTCTCACACCCCACCACGCCTCACACTCACAAGGTCAGACAGCCAACTCGCAACAACTCTGATAAGTACTTGTTTAATGTGTTTACCTTGGCAGTTCTCTGTGAAGTGTTTGCAGCTTGGGCATTTTCTAGGAGAATTTGTGATCGGACTATTGTACACATTTGAATTATCAGTATTACCTCTCAAGACGAACACGTCTTAATATAGCAGCAGTATAAACAGTTCCCATTTCAAGACATAAATACTGTAACACCCATTTGACCCTGAATTGATACCTGGGCTGCAAATGCATTAAAATTTGCCAGGAAGCAGCTGACCTCGGTATAGAAGTCCTATATTTGTGACACGGTTTGGAGGCATCTAGATCTTTGATTTTGCCAAAATAGGACATTTAATTCACCTAATCACCAGGTTCTGAATGCACTGTGGGAAGAGGAGGAGGCTGAGGGGACTGAGGGAGGGTGGGAGTGGCTGGTGTCATTGTGGGTGCACCGCGACTCTCTCATCTCAAGCTCCGGTCTCAGTCTGGCAGCGGCGGTGGCAAGACACGAGCGCGGCGCTGCGGCCCTGCGCAACAACTTGACTCAGGTGTCGGGAGGTGTGTGGGGGGCCGCTCTCAGGTTGGTGATGCTCAAAGATTCCCAAGCTGGGTAACTTGCTCATGTTTCTTTGCATGGGAATGTATGATTATTTGGGTTCAGTGCTGTATGTTGTTGTGCAATGCTTAAGCTCAATATAATTTATACTCGTCCAAGATGATTCTTACATGTGGAAAGAATGGAGGAGGAAAACAGCTGGGTTGGAAAGGTCATGAATAGGAAAGTTCTTGGAAGAGCACACTTGTGATAATATAGATGGCCTTATGCTATAGTCATGTATATATGGATGATGAAAACTATAAAATACACATAATGCTCCACACACAGGCCAAGCTACTACACTGACCTTTGGGGGCAGCAGACCTGATTTTAGAATGTAACTGTACCTTCTCCCTAACAGTTATCTGTTACCCGATGCCAAGAGTTGTCTGGTGAGGTCATCGGCGTGTGAACTCCTCCTGCAGCTGACCCGGTGCCCTCCCTCCCCTTCACATCCCTGGACCTCCCCTGTGGTGGCTGACACTCTGACAGGGGTAAGTCAGGGCTGGCCTCACTGGGGACTTGTTTTTTATGCTGTATATATATTATGTACTGTGTTTCATTTCTTGTATATTTGTTATAATTGATATATTATTGTATTTGTTTATTATATTCTGGAAGAGGGTTGTGCCATCTCTTATACTTGTTCATTCATTCAAAAATTTGGAAAGAGTACCCAGAGTAGTCATCACTAATGGAGTCACCACTTAGTTTACTTATGTACCATTTTAATTTCCAGGAGAGTGTGGAGGGGTTGCCAGCTCTGATGGTTTTGCTCTTGCACTCGGACTTCTACCACAAAGTGCACTCAACCCTGGTGCGGTTGAATGCCCTCCAACACCAGCACACTGTGGAGCACCCTGAGGCCCCGGGGGAGTGGGACCTCTCACTGTCTCATCTCAGTACCTTCTGTGACATGCCAGATGATGAGGGCCAGGGAGGTGGGGGGAGTGAAGATTGCAGACTGACAGTATCGCTCGAATTGTATGAAATACTCCTGAGGTTGCTGGTGAATATTATACTGCTTAAACCTCCTGATGTCATTCCACAGCTGCTGTCATGTGGTACGGTGGATCTCCTTATCAAACACCTGCGATTTATTGTGTGCAACATCAGGACATCATCCCCTCACCTCCAGGTCACTGAGACAGCACTGGTACTGATTGGTGCTGTGCTCAAACACAAGCCATCAGAGGCACACTACCTGGCACAGGATACTAGCCTTGTGCACCTCACTTTGGTTGTGCTGTCATCAGAAGTGGGCAAAGCCAGCCTTTGCTTGGTGAGTCTGGAGGTTCTAAATGCTCTGGTGTGTGGGGGAGGTTGGGGGGCGATAAGAGTTGCCCAGTGGATCAGTGTCTCTCCGGCACTCACCTTCCATCCCATTGTTGTTGCTCTCCACTCCTCTTTCCCGGTTGCCTTACAGTCTGCCGCTGGGGCCTTCCTGACCAACCTTCTGAGAGATGTGCTTCATCATGAACCTTTAGTGACACAGACAGACTTAAGAACAGCCATTACTGGAGCACTGGATGACCACACACAGTTATCAGATGGGCACAAAATATGTTTAGGTTGGGAACTTGCCAGCCACATTGTTCATCTTGTTTGTGATCTGCCAGACACACACAGTCAGGACAAGAACAATAATTCAGATGTTAGTCTGGCCAAAAGTACAAAGGTTAGACCAGACCTCAAACACCAGTTACTGGATGCTCTCAAACTATTACTTGTCATATCCCAGAGTGCCAAAGATTGCGCCTTCCATTTACAAAATTTTCTTCTTCCACAAGTCACACAACCTTTCAAAGTAATCCATGAAAAATTGAGTAGCATTAATCTCCACATCACTGGCAACCTCATGAAAAACAAGGATGTGAAAGAATATGTATCTGCTGCAGTACAAAACCTGGAGGTGGCCACAAACTGGGTGGAGGGCAGGAGATACGACGAGAAAGTCAGTGAGACGTTGATACCCCTCCTCCACCCACTTTGGACCTCTGCTCTGCACACACCTTCACTCCTCACAGCCATCCTCAGGTTTGTGATGACAGCCTCGGCACATCACCAGGCCTGCCTTGTGCTGACCCGGACCAGCGGACTCCCTGGGGTCCTGCTGAGCACTTCACGGACCAAGCGACCTCTCCTGTCCTGTGTTACCACCCAGGTCACCCAGCTGCTGACCAGACTCTTTTCTTGCAACAGGGTGTCTGCCTCAGATGTTCATGAGCTCTCCAGGGAAAGCTTTATCTTATGTGTGTCCATTTTAACAAACTGTGCCAGACTGCAAGAGTGTGTTTATGTCATGAACAAGCTCGATATAGTCAGCACAGTCATCCGTTGGCTGGAGTCAAGAATAGCTATTGAACAGAGCCAACCACTTGCCAGATTCCTAGTCCTACACACGACACACCATGAGTCTCAGATGGCCCTGTGCAAGATAGTTGGTTGGGTGGACACGATCCTTGACCTCACTCACCAGGACAGGCTGCAGACAGATGCCCTGAAAATTCTGGCCAACATGTCGCTCAACCATCACGCCGTGCCTTCCCTCCTGGCATCAAACCACCTCATCAGTGCCATCCTTGGCTTTGTAGAGTGTGCCGAGGATAACACTGATCTCGCTTTGGTCATCCTGTGGTCACTGGTGGCTAACAACCAGCGGGGCAAAGCGGTGCTCAAAAAACATCCCGTCCAGCCTTTGTTGAATTATCTTGTTGAATGTCAAGATGGCAGGAAAAAAGACTTGTCTCTTAGGATACTAGATATATTGAAGTGACAAGGAATGAAGTTTTTTTTTTTTTTTTTTTTTTTACAAACTAGCCACCATAAAGAAGGGTACTGTTCCCTTGCATGAGTGTACGACCCCTCAAAAGTTTTGTAAATATTGTATAGAACTGCATTTCCTTTTTTGAAATTATAATGTACAGTACAGTTTCATTGTAAGAATATTTTTGTTTGTTGCAATGGCTGTATCATACCAATCAGGTAATGGAACTGTGACGTAACCTCTGAAGTTAATTACAAAAGAAGAGAATGCAAGAGTGAGGAGGTGTCTTGCTGTAGCATTACAGAGTGTTGACATAGAGGGAAACCCACACACCACAGCCTTTCCTCACCACACACCAGCTGGACTGGAACTCTTACTGCTTTTTCTGGTAAGTATCTATTTAGGACCACGTCTAATTGGGGAACATCTCTTTGGGGGAATTGTCTAACTGGAAATGTTAAGTGCACTGCAAATATGTACCGTTAATCAAATATTACTCTGTTAATTGTTCAGTACAAATGGTCAATGGGAGTACTGTATTTCTAAAATTTGAATCATGAGCATCAAAGAGTTCTGAAGTGATGGATATGTGAGTTTATAAGAGGGATAGTTCTTGGACAATAGTAGGTTTCATGTGTGTGACAGTGTAGTATACATAAACACAGATAAATGTGGCTCACCCTGTTGTAAGGTCAGAAGAAAAAAGTTTTCTCAAGCAGCCACATAATTCGAGCTCTCCACTATAGTTGCTTTCGAGTTCAGTAACGTTTTCAGTGTTTCAAAATGTTAGTGCCAAGGATTTTGTGTGCGCCTTAACACTCTGGCTCAGACACTTTCTTACGTTTATTGTGCTGATTTCAATGTGTTTTGCCCTGACCAGCCCAGCCCTCTCAAACATTGCTTTCTCCTGCCCAACATCCACATCACTGCAGACCTCGAATATCAAGGCATCACTGTGAAGGAGTCTGGACACTCTCCGGTGTAAACGTTAACCAATCATTTACCATACGGATGCAAAGGACAGACAAGTAAGATCTATGGAGTACTGTATTTTGAGGAACTAATGAATGGTCATGGAAGGAATGTGGCAAATCTCAACGTGATTGGTTTTTAGAGGAGTGCAGAGAGCAAGACCTAGAAAAAATTTAGATAATTATCTTGTGGCAATGAATGTACAGTCGGCAAAAAAAGTTTTGTTACCACCCCTACGTTAATTTTACCATGGGTAAGCCCGGTAGGGTTGGTACTCCGCTGACATGCAGCTGTGACTCGTGTCATCCGGGACATGCTGGACGGGAATTGTCATTGCCCAGGCAGTGTCAACTTTTTTTTATATCAAAAGTTTAGCTGATTTTAAATTAAATTTTGAGTGTTGAAGAACTCTTACTATTTAACTATTCATTATTAAACATAGGGAAATGCGTTTGAGTATTTTAGAACAAGAATAACCATGAAATACCCAGAAAAAATTAATTTTAATCATTGCCATGGAAATATAATAATTTATGTATGTCTTGCACTTACTGGACTCCTCTAAAGCCAATCAATCAAATTAACATTTGGTACAGTGCCATACATTGATTCCTAACTACAGTATATTCCTTCCATCATGCTTTCATTTTTCCCATCTGTGAGTAGTGTTTTAGTACCATTTGATCTTCCTAACCTCTTCACATGGTTCTTACTCTAAAGTTCTAAACCAATCCTTTTCTCAGTGCTACTCTCCATTGTGGTATAAAGTCTTCATGGCTAAGCAGCCTTGATTCTCCTCTTGGTTTCACTGGCCATTTCTGCTGCCTAACTGAGGCCTCCCACCACACTGTATCCTGTCTATGACAACCTTACGCAACCTTAAATATTTTTTATTATAGGATACTCCACTAAAGTATTTCTCTAGCTTTGCTGTTGCTAGTGTACTTAGCATTTGATATTACTAAACTAAATATTGTACCAGAGTCCTGCAAGTCACTGTATCTGTTTTTGTCATTATTTCCTTAATACTCATCTTGTGAGAAAATCAGATTGACTTTTCAAATAATTTATGATTTGAATACATTTATTTAAATAACTTATAAGTTTTTAATGTCAATAGAGCAGTCCTAGTTAATAGCCCCTTTCATTTAACATTTTCTTCACAGATTGAGAGTTTGCCTGCTGACAAGTGAAGAGCCTGGGAGATTTACTGTAATGTGTTCATTCATTTAACCAGTTAAGATAACCAGACTTTGGGGTCAAGGGTTTATATAGTTTCTGTTCTGCTTGTGGTTCATGTAGCAACAATTTGCATTTCTGGCTATTTATGTCATTGGGCTTGAGTGTCATTTGTATCACTGGTCTCAAAATTTGTATATTATTTGCAAGTAACTTATAGGCAGAGGTTAAAATGGCAATGTCACTATAGTTTTATACTTTTTAATGCGATTCATTTCTGAATCATATATTCAGTTGTACAGTTTCATGTAATATTTGTTCCAGAAGAATTCATTAATCACACTAGACCATGACTAAGCTCAACTGGACAGTTAGGTAGGACAAGCTGTACTCTAGGAGAGGCATTTAATTATATAAAAAAAAAAAAAAACAGCACTAGGCTCTGCCAAACCCACCAGTTTTTTAAAATGTTGCTGTGTTCATGTTGGTTATATGGATAGCTTTATGCTGGTGAAAAGTTGATTCAGATTATCATGTGGAAAATCTTAATATTTTTCTACACAATTCAGAAACTAATAGTGCACAAATTTCTTTCTATTCCAACACCAGGACAAAGCTCTCCACAACCAAGCATGAACAACAGATATATGGACTTGAAATCCATTACTGATGAATACTCAGTAACTGGCCAGGTCACTGGATTCAATAGTATTGGATTTATCAATGTAACATGGAAACATTGAAGGAGCTTACATGTTAGTAACTTCTCATCATATATCTCCTAATTGTGACCAGAAAACTGCTCGAGTGATCCAATTCATTAAGTTGAATCTTTCTGGATTTTGCTTTTACATTTAAATATTTATTACTTTTCAGAAGTTACTTTATGTTGTACAACTCTTATATTTGAGATTATTTATGTTTATGGCAAGAAGTTTGTCCTACATCAGAACACATTCTTTGTATTTCCAGTACAAAAATCTTGTTCCATCTCACCAATAAACTGAAGAGATTTAATTTCTTGAACAGTTGCGCCTGTATTTCTGCAAACATTCTTCTGCCATAAACAACAATATCCTCTAACACTTCATTACAGCTGACCAGAATGTGGCCCAATTCTCTATTAGATATCTGGTTTCTTGGCAGTACATCTTGAACATCATTCTGAACACTTTCACTCTCCAGGCCTTCATAAGATTCCCAACCTGTGTAAAGAATAAGCCTCATTACAACATTATTCTATCAAAGGGAATAATCAATTGTAGGCAAGACAGACAATTGCTAACTTAATCAGGGAATAAATAGTACAAGTTTCCTAGCACTTTTAACATCTCCAGCCACCTCACCCTATATATCAACACAAAATTCTATAAAAAAAAGTTCAATCCCTCCCATTCTTCATGGAAATATTGCCAATATTTCACCCCTCTAGTGAAAGATTGTTTTATATTTAAGTGTGCAGTGGACATTTTATCCAGGAACAGTAATGTCAATTCATCCACTAAAGGTAGGACAACATTGGGGGAATGGAGTGGATGGTAATGTAATTCTTTAATTAGTAGTGCCTTTAAACCAGTGGTTCCCAACCCCAAGCTCCATGAAGCGGAAGTGGTGGAAATAATGTGGTTCTGATAGTGATTATCACCATCATAACCTCACAGTTCTGTATAATCAATGGGAGCTTTTCCCTCCTACACTGACTGACACTACCAACGTGCCATCATTACCTCAGTTCTGTGTAATCGATGGGAGTCCTCCACTTACAGAAGCTGAAATGCTGTACTGTACTCACCCTTAACTCCAAGTAGTTCATAATCTAGGCTGGGAGACTCCGAGGGATAGACAGGTTGGAAGGATCCAACAGATAGCCCTGTTACATCCTGCTGAAATAATAAAAATCAGTAAGTGTTGGGCACTACAGTACCGTATCAGTAAACTGAAAACATAAAATTATCTGATTCTAGCGGCAACAAGTCCAGCCAATCCTATCCAGTACCTCATGATCTAAGCACAGTATTGTCAGGTCGTGAGTATTTGTATTGTCAGGTTGTAAAAGTTCTCTCAAGACACACTCGGCAGCAACTAGCCACTTCCATTTAAACTCTCATTACTTCTCCATCCTTCCCATGTGTGAGACCATGTCTTCGCTCGACAGCACCCACCGTAAACTCGATACCTTACCATTCCTCAGTATACAGATTTCCAGGCTCAAAAATATTCGGCCCCCAATCTTATATTGTACACAATCAACACTGACTGTAAAGGTAACCGATATTAGTGAGGAAATGCCAATTCTGCATACTTTTCACTTTTTCTACACTAGTGAGGTACGATAGCAAAGATGGTAACATGTTAAGAATACCTACTTAGCTATCGTAGTGTGACTCCACTAATGGTCATAAAAAAAACATGATGGAAAAATAAAAGTAACGTTGAAATATCGTAACAAGCATGTCTACTGCTCAGAAACATTCTAATCTGATAGATAAATGGTA
Source organism: Petrolisthes cinctipes (assembly GCA_033782935.1). Lineage (NCBI taxonomy): Eukaryota > Metazoa > Arthropoda > Malacostraca > Decapoda > Porcellanidae > Petrolisthes > Petrolisthes cinctipes. The sequence continues at coordinate 20,519 of JAWQEG010001779.1, read as the reverse complement.
TGTTATAATATCAACTGGCAAATGTTTAATAAATATCAGTCAACTTTCTTGAACGAGGAAATTTATCCATACATTTCCTTTTAATGAGGATTACACGTCTATTAGCTCCCCCTTCTCCCCCACGGGCCATTTTTTAATGGATGGTGGCTGCTACTGCTTTGTGGTGGGATACTGTCAACACTCCACACACGGGCGACTTTGTCGTGGCAACCACAGACAGTTCCATCACTCCAGGCCCTAGTTTCTCGGCCTGGCCATCACTGATGTCTGAGGTAACGTTTACCGTCATCGTATAGTTCCATTGAAAAGAGGTCCGTGTGCCGAGGGTCTAACTCAACTCTACCTAGAACGTTTATTAGGCTATACAGGGCTTGTCAAAACTCTACTGACAAAATTACAGTGAGTTTTCCTGGCATGAAATTGAAGACATTGAAAATACAGTATAAAAAGATAATAACAATAAGGTATTTATTGAAAGAATTACCGTTTTGTAGCAGTGTTGCCAGATCCGGCTGGGTCCCAGTATTTTACCCCTGTCATTTATTGTACTTTACCACGATTATTCCCCGGTAGTTTGCCAAGGTTAGGTCACGGTAGTTTGCCCAGGTTAGGTCCCGGTAGTCTGATGCGGTCTAGGTTAGGTTAGGTCAGGTCAGGTAAGGTCAGGCTAATTTCAAAATGCCCCATTTGAATATGCCCTATCTTGGAAATGGGGCATTTGCGGAGGAAATGCCATAGAAGAAAATAGTCTTAGAATGGTCTAAATAAGTGGGTAATGAAGGTAGAAAAAACGTACGCAATAACGGTAATTCATTCAATATTTACCAAAGAGAAATTTCTACAGATAAATATCGTACACAGCGAAAGCCCTGATATTATAATGTCGCCAATAGATCGAGCGAACACTTCAAACCTTGAAGCCTCGGCCACGGACCCACGGTCCAGCAGGGAAATACAATCTGGACCGTGGCCTTGGGAGCAGTTCTAAACCTAGGAATCAACTCGAGCCCCGTAATTGTGATCCGTCAAGTGTTGGAACACTTTGTTAACGTGTTGGCTACAAAACAGCCTGTAATGTTATGTTCATCTCACAGTAGCAAGCAGAGTTAAACATTTGTAACAAATTGCCAAGTTCCATTGGACGTATGTTACGCCTTCCATATTTTCAACTTTAATGTTTAATTTGATGACAGTTAATAACATCAAATTGTTTAAAAAATGTTCTCTACATTATCTAATTATAACAATTATGAAATCCGGGTAGTAGTAATAATAATAATAACTCACTAACAACCTTACCTGCACAATATATTAATTTACTCTGTCTGGAAGCAAGGAGAGAGAGAAGATCGAGAGGGGGTGCAGAAGGAAGGAAATGAGGCAGGGAGGGTGCAGTCACTGGAGTGTGTATGGGGTGGGGAGGGGGGAGGAGAAACGGAGGTATGGAGACAAAAATAGTTGGTGGTGTGTCGAATGGTAAAATTTCTAAACATCACATTCAATGAACCAGTAAAGCACATACACCCTACTTACCTACCTAATTAATATAAAACAAATGAACGATAATGTATCAACAATATAAAGTAAACAACGGAACTATTAATTTTATAACACATCCTCGTATATTTAATAAAGGGAAAACATCGTGAAAACTATAAGATAATAAAATAATAAATGTTGGGAGGGTTCATTCAAACGGGCTAATGTGAACCGGGTATGATCACTCAGAGAGTCAGAGTCTCCGACTATTCACTCAGTGTCTCAGTGTGTAACTTGACTTGGTGGTGAGGAGGTGTTGTTTTTTTTTTTCTGTGTGTCGGTGAATTTGTAGATTTTTTAATTCGACCATTCTCAATTTCTTGTATATGTTTGTTTTCTGTTACATTTCATCAACATCATCCCATTTTCCATTCAACGATACGGGTTATTTACGGTAAAATTTTGATGATGAGGAGGAAATGCTTTTGTCGTCAACCATTATCTCAAGTTTGCTGCTGAATGTTGAGTAGGTGTAGTCAGCTGTCTACCCCCCCCCCCACACACCACGTCTCTTTCTCCAGTCCCCGACCTTCTTTAGTCTCTTCCTTCAACCTCCAGCTTTCTTTCGTCTCTTCCTTCAACCTCCAGCTTTCTTTCGTCTCTTCCTTCAACCTCCAGCTTTCTTTCGTCTCTTCCTTCAACCTCCAGCTTTCTTTAGTCTCTTCCTTCAACCTCCAGCTTTCTTTCGTCTCTTCCTTCAACCTCCAGCTTTCTTTCGTCTCTTCCTTCAACCTCCAGCTTTCTTTCGTCTCTTCCTTCAACCTCCAGCTTTCTTTAGTCTCTTTCTTCAACCTCCAGCTTTCTTTAGTCTCTTTCTTCAACCTCCAGCCCTCTATAGTCCTATCCTCCAACCCCCAGCCCTCTATAGTCCCATCCTCCAACCCCCAGCCCTCTATAGTCCCATCCTCCAACCCCCAGCCCTTTATAGTCCCATCCTCCAACCCCCAGCCTACCCTATCAATATCATTCGGTGATTCGTGGACCGGAGTATAAATTCCATATCACCCTTACTGGCCATATTCAAGAACATTCATTGTATATACGATGGTGTGGTACCGGTACGATGGCTCCATAGACAAATATATACATAGCCGTCGTACCGTTACCACGCCATCGTATACACTACGGATGTTCTTGAATGTGGCCCTCAAGAGTCCACGTCTGAGCATTCTTATCACGAGTATCTTAGCCTAATGAGGGATGTTTTGATCAGTGTTCCAACTCAGACTTACTTAACTTAAGGTGGTAATTCTTTTTTGTTACATTGGAGTGCCTTGATTCTTCCAAAGTATGCTAGGAAACAGGACCAGAAGAGCAAAAATAATGGTGTTCTGTTGCTTGGAATAGTTTGGAGGATTCAGTTGCTCCAGATATACCAACACAAAACTTTCCCCTTACTTCATATTGGATAACCTTACCCTTCCTACTTCCTTGAGGGGTTTGGCGCCACTTCGGCCCAAATTATTTCCTTTCGATTAGGCTATTCAACTGTCCCTCCTTTCCTATTTAACCTTTGTTGTACCACATGTCTCATTCTTCGTCGTACAAGGTTTTCAAGCCTGGGAGTCTATTTCAAATTTACAAATAATTACCGTAGTGTGATATTGCCTGGATAGATGTGGTGGCAAAGATTTGGGCGCACCTTCGGACCTGAGCCGACCACTTTCATTTCCTCTGGGGTCCTTTTTACCTTCGTGATTGCTGTCTCCTTACTGTCTCCCTCGTGGCAGGCTACATGGTCTTTCTGGTCGAGTAGTGTTGCAGTCTTTCCATTATAATATACAGTAACTCCTCGGGGTTTGTGTATCGAAAGACGGATGGGTAATAGTGATCTGTGTAAGCATTAATTACAAGGACCTTCAAGACAAGCCATTCCGACCTACATCAATGAAATAAGGTCCTTTTAATTGGTGTGAGTTATAAAAAGGTCTACAAGTCATGCAGGACAGCCATTCAACTACTATAGCCTACTCTACTAGAAAATCTGGCTGTACTGCATCTTGTAAACAAACCATACTCTACCAGTTATTAAAACCACGTACGACCTCTTTATCCCTCGTCCTTCAACCCGTGAGTGGATGGATGGATGGATGGATGATGGAAGGTAGCAGTGATATCTCAGGTACGTTCACAGCTGTAGTACATTTTGGTGTGCTTTTTGTTTGTAACTTTTCTTTATCCTGGTGAAAATGTACAGATTCCCTCCCCCTCACATCACGTCTTGGGTATAATATTTCTGTATTTATAAGTTGTATATATTCGTATCCTGTCTGGTGGTGTAAATTTGTGGCATACCTGCTCTTGTATTAATTTATATTTAGCAATTTTGACCTAGATTTTGAGGCGGTACATTTTCGCCATGTTAAAAAGGTATATACAGTATATAATAGTTACGATACATTGTACAGGGCGTTTCAAAATTGTCGACAAACTTGGCGAGTATATTTATGAAAAGAATTTAAGTAAGTAAATATATCTTGCGATTACCAACGCATTAAGTAACCCCCCCATTTGATCTCTCTCTCACTCCCTCTCTCTTGCTCTCCCTCCCTCTCTCCTAAAAGTCCTAAGGAGAGAGAGAGAGAGAGAGAGATACGCCTCGCCGCCCGCTACAAAAAGGAGAATGACAATCACATTTGCCTTCTAATTTTTACACTTCTTTATTAATTAATTTATTTATTTATTTGCATCTATAAAAGGATTGATAACAAAAATGGTTTCCTTTGTACATGGCGCTATACATCGTTCGTACATGAGAAGTCTTCAGCACACCCTCTTTTGTCCGTTCCAATATTATTTTTGTTGTTTATAATTGTTTCTCTCTGTCTACACGGTATGTATGATATATATAAATACTTCCCCTCTTATATACATTTTCTTCTTATTTTTTTTATCTATCCATATCGGTCTCGTAGAAAAATTAAATAAATTAGTTCCTTTCCTTGGTGACGTCATCTGCCCTTTTTGCGCGGGAAATATTTTCAGCGGTTCACGGGTTAAATAATAATAATAATAATAATAACAGCAACAGCGTGGACTAGAGGATATAATTATTAGTTATTTTGTATTGGCTGAAAGGGCGGGAAAATGACGCGGGAAAATACAAAGCGAGATGTAAACAAAGGACCGATGTGGAACGCGGGAACGGAATGGAACGAAACGATGAGAGATGTATACACTCGCAATCCAAAATTTGTATCCATGTCTTGTTGAAGTTTCGAATCATTTGACATACAACTTAGTGAACCAATTATAACGTTTATCCTGTTTCATATTTGCTTGAGCTCGCTTAATACTCGATCAGGCTGTTCGAAGCAAACCTGGATACATATATTTTTGGGATTGCGAGTGTATTGGTGATGGAATAATGAAACAGCAAAAAATGGGCAGGGGTAATAAGGGAAGGTGGAGGGGAGAGGAAGTGGTGGTGGTGGTAGGGGGGGGGGATGGGTGGTGGTGGGGAAAGGTAAAAGTGATGGTGGTGGGGGAGGGGGAGTAGTGGTGGGGGTTTGCTAGAGTGATGATGGAGGGGAGGAGGGTGGGGCTGGGGTGATGAACACAGAAAAAACACACCCAACTAATTAACGAATCAACGAATGTACAGTCAGCTGCAAAAGTGGTGTCTCCTCACTTAGCACTTCTTGAAGAATAACATGAAAGAACACCATCAAACAAACACCTTCACCAATACAAAATTACATTATCAAGGTAGAAAATTAATAAACTGTTGGTGGTTCTTTAGTTTACGAGCCTGTGAAGTTTATATTCCCATCCAGCAGTACATGGTGACTTGGCAGATGTAGCGACAGGACTTTTGCCGCTGACTGTACTGTACAATATATAAACACACCAACTCACTCATTGAACACAAATCCACGGTTCATTGGGTTAACATTATCATATTTATTTATCCAGACTCGTTTTAATAATTCGGCTTTATCGAGCGAAGCGAGTCTTCTAATTTTTCAGACATTTTTCTTGCCCCTGATATTGGAAAGCTTCTTGGCCTGGTGGTCAACCTCAGTTCTTATGCCCCAGATTTTGGAAAATGTCCGAACCTAACTCCTCCCAGATAATTATCATCACCAAACTAATCAATGAAAGAAAACGAATCAAATTGTAATTTATTCCAATAAAGAAACGCAACTAAATAATTAAAAGGAAAATATTCCCTTAGTAACTTTAATCATCAGCGACGACTTTCAACTCCACTCGGCCTTCCAAAGGCTTCAGCTTTGGACACCTAATTATTATTATAATTATTTGTTTAGATATGAGTGACTCCAAGAATATAAAAATGAAAATGGACAGCCTTCTGTACAGTATACTGCTAAAAAATAACATATATATATTTATCGTAATGCCCATTAATTAAACAACAAGATACCCAAACAGTTCCTATACCATATAATATAGTGACGTGTTGTGTTACCCTTCCAGCGGGATTCTAATACAGTTCCTTTTTAATAAATCTACCTTCCAACGGTTGACCAAAACAGTTCTCACCACAAATAGTTTGTCAATATATTACAAGTTATTTATTTTCTTTAGTACACCAGTTTGTTTATACAGTTTCTACTCCACTACTCTGAAAAATAAGGGCGGTGGTAGGGGGGAAGGGTGTGGGGGGGAGAAAGGGGTAGGGGGGAGGGGTGTGGGGTGGAGAAAGGGGTAGGGGGGTAGAGAAAGGGGTATGGGGGGGGGGCTACTAATTCCTCCATCAGATGCTACGAAACGAATCCCTGACTTATAAAATTACTGTGTTACTCTGTCTGTTTGTCTGTTTCCTGGTATAATGGTTTTGGAGGAATCATTTGCCCTCCTCCTCCTTCTCTTCCAATTCATACCCCTTTTTTAATTAATCACCCATTTTTTCTCCCATGTATATATTTTTAATCAATTTATAACATTATTTATTATTATATTCTTGTGCAGTCAAAGTTTGGTGGCTTCTAGAGTAACCGTTAACTGATTATTTTGAAAACAGGCGTTTGAAATTCGAGTTTGAATTACGTGACCGTTAACGAATTTTATGGGCCGTTTGAAATTCGAGTTTGAATTACGCAAGTTTGGATTTCGCAACTGTTAATGGAGTATTTATTGAGTGATTACGCAACCGTTAACGGATACTATTTATTTTTAAAGGGGTGTTTCAAAAGAGAATTTGAATCACACGACCGTTAATGGATACATATCTTTTTGGAAAGGGGTGCTTAAAAGTAGAATTTGAATTACGCGACCATTAACGGATTTTTAAGGGACGTTTGAAATTCGAGTTTGTGTGACAGTGTACTCCCCCCAATACTTTAAGGACCCACGTGATGTAGTCAGAATATTGGAGGTAAATGAGTCCTTCAAATATTGCCACGAAACACACACACACACACACACACACACCTATATGGAAGGAGCTTGTTTCGTGGCATAGTCAGGAGGAATCAGAAGCCTCCAATTTTCATACACGATCACAGGGTCCTTAAGGGGAGATTTTTATTGTTGGTGAATTAGAAGGCTACTGATTCCTACAAACTGTGCCACGAAACAAACGCCCTCAGTGTTACTAATGGGGGTGTCTGTCTGTCTGTCTGTCTGTTTGTTTGTTTGTTTCGTGGTATAGTTTGGAGGAATCAGTAGCCTTCCAATATACCAACAATAAAAATCTCCCCTTAAGGACCCTGTGATCGTGTATGAAAATTGGAGGCTTCTGATTCCTCCTGACTATGCCACGAAACAAGCTCCTTCCATATAGGTGTGTGTGTGTATTTGTGTGTGTGTTTGTTTGTGTGTGTGTAGTACAGTGTTGGTAAATATGGAGTAACTGATTCCTCCAAACTATTCCAAGCATCAGACAGACAGGACACCATTATTTCTCTTAATCTGGTCCTGTTTCCTGACATACTTTGGAGGAATCAAGTTAGTCCAGTATATCAAAAGAGTACTATCCCCTTTAAAACACTATATTATATCATTATACTCCTGGGGACGGGGGGGGGGGGTTCACTGTCTCGAGAAAAAAAAAAAACATAGATAAATATATAGAAAGAAAATAAATAAATAAATAAATATATAAATAAAACACTCCTCGATGAAAAAAAAATATATATATATGACAAATTTCTTCATGACATTACTTACTATAAAATTATCAGAGTTGACCCATCTTATTTTCTTCCTTTTTTTCTTTATTCGCCACAAATCTTTTCTTTTTTTTCTTACTTTTCTTTATACATACACATAATTTTTGAGGGCTACATTACATGGTTCTGTTTAGTTTATATATATATATATATATATATATTTATAATTATGTAGTATTTATGTATTTATATTATTATTATTTCTTACCACATCAAAAAAATTCTTAGGTATGCTCATGACTGGAACATATAGTGTACAGTCTTCTAAAAACGGCCAACATCAATTTAAGGACCCTGTGATTGTTTATGAAAATTTGAGGCTACTGATTCCTCCTGACCATGCCACGAAACACGCTTTTTCTATATAGGTGGTGTTTCGTGGCAATATTTGAAAGACTCATTTACCTCCAATTTTCTGACTACATCACAAGGTCCCTTAATTATAGGTAAGAAAGGTGAAAGGAGGGAATGGGGAGGGAAAAAGTGGAGGGGGGGGGGAGAGTAAGAAATGGAGGGGAGGGGAGGGAAAAAGTGTAAAGGGGGGGGGAGTAAGATTTGGAGGGGGAGGGAAAAAGTGGATGGGGGGGGGGGAGAGTAAGAAATGGAGGGATGGTGGGGGAGGGAAAAAGTGGAGGGGGAGAGTAATAAATGGAGAGGGAGGGAACAAGTGGAGGGGGGGGGGGGAGTAAGAAATGGAGGGGGAAGGGAAGAAGGTTGGGATAATCACGAACCATTAAGTACTATTATTATTAAGTAATGCTACAAAAAGGTAGAGTATAGAAACAGTTTACCTTCGATATGTCCTGCCCAGGGCCTGCTGCCTGCCTCTCCAACCGACACACACACACACACACACAGAGGAGGGGTAACAGACACACACACACAGAGGAGCAACAGACACACACACACACACACAGAGGAGTAACAGACACACACACACACACAGAGGAGGAGTAACAGACACACACACACACACAGAGGAGTAACAGACACACACACACACACACAGAGGAGGGGTAACAGACACACACACACACACAGAGGAGGGGTAACAGACACACACACACAGGAGTAACAGACACACAGAGGAGGGGTAACAGACACACACACACACAGGAGGAGTAACACATATACAGGAGGGGTATGGGTATGGGTGGGGGGGTTTTAGGGATAATTGCAAATGGAGGGGGGTTTTCGCGTCAATAAATTCATACACTTCATTATATCTTCAGGAACTTTTTAATTTTTTACTAAGTTTATATAATAATAACACACTGGTACTCGGAGTTGTAAAATAAGCCACATACACAGTAGTAGTAGTAGTAGTAGTTACAGTAGTAGTCATAGTAGTAGTAGTAGTAGTAGTAATCTGTTTGTTTGTTTGTTTGTGTGTGTGTGTGTGTTTGTTTACATTTTCCTCAGTAGCTGTTGGTAAGATGTTATTGTAAATTGTCGTCGTCGTCACAGCTTAACGGTGATTGGTTGGTGGGTCGAGGATTTGATTCACTCCTCAGCCAATCAGAGATGACCTAATTTATTATCATGACGAATAGGCTACTGAGGAAAATACACACACACACACACACACACATACACAAAACAGATGATGGTAATTCCAATGATGATAGTTATTACAGAAATCAACCATAAAACTACTCACTAAACACATAAAAACACACTTCCATATTATTAACTCTCCCCCCCAGACTTCTTAAAAGCTATATACACACACACATACATACATACAGTCACCGGTTGTTTGTTTTGTTTTTTGTTTTTTAGTTAGTCTCATCTCCCAGTCAGTCACTACAATAATAATAATAATAATAATAATAATAATAATAATAATAAATTAAACTGTATTATTGTTTCTGGCAGCAGCAGTAGTAGTATTTTCAACAGTGTTCCAATACTTTTTTTCTTTTCTATTTGCTCGGTATTTATTTTCATATTATTTATTATTATTGTGGCAGATGTTTCACTATTTTTCCCTCCCTCACTCACCATTCTTTGCTTCTTTGTCTGTCACTGAATGGCAATAATACGTTTGTGTGTGTGTGTTTTGTTTTGCACGTTCACAAACTGGCAGGAAAAAAAAGGAAGAAGGGAAATGCAATTGGTTGGGAATGTTTTTGTCTTTCCAACGGCACTTGCAAAACACTGATCATCATTATTTTGTATTATTACTGTATTACCCGAGTTCTTCCGGTTGTTTGTTTGTTTGTTTGTTTTTTAATTAAATTGGGGCTTAAATGTAAACACCAGTAATTTATTTCCAACATTATTTTATTGAATTATGCATTTCCTGCGAGTAAAAACAAACAAACAAACATAAAAACACACACACACACACACCTCACTTGTTTGTTTATCATTATATAACTCCATCCAGTTTTTACCATCAGGATTTTGTATTATTATGATTATTATTACTATTATTATTATTATTATTATTATTACACATATTAAACCGAGTCTTTGAAACAACACTGCCACCACACAAACCATTATTTACGTTCTATCTTGTATAATATATAATATGTACAAAACCGGTCGGTCATCACTCACTACAAGAATTTATTTCAAAACCAGACGACTGACCCGCCCAAACCAACCAACCAACCACCCACCCACCCACCAACCAACCACCCCGCCCACACCGCCCACCGTGACACACAAACAAACAAAAAAAGCACCATGATGATAATATTAATGTTTGTCTGTGTAGAAACAACAGACTTTTATTTTTCTCACCTTAAAAAAAATGAAAATAATAATAATAATAGTTGTAGGTGCCGTGTGTTTTGTTTACATTATGCACGGAGGGGGGCGTGAGGGGGGAGGGGGGGGAGGGAGGGAAGGAGAGGGTGGGGTGTGGTGGGGGGTGGGGGTGATTGCTTACGTCACTACACCAACCAACAACAACAACAACACCACTGATATGATTCCATTTGGCTCCACTGTGTCTGTCTGTTTGTCTGTATTCGTAGTAGTAGTAGTAGTAGTTTTTTATCGGGTTTAAGTGAGTTTATTATTGTTGTAGGGATTCTGAAACTATTTATTTATCTATTTATTCATTTATTTATATTTTTTTCTCACTGTCTGTAATTGTAGTCGTTTTTAGTTATTATTTTTATCGGGGTTAAAGTCAGTTTTTGTTGTAGGGGTTCCAACACTATTTACTTATTTATTTATGTATTTATTTTTCCCTTCGGTCACACACAGACACAAATAATAATAATAATAATAATAATAATAATAATAATAATAATAAACGTACAAAACAAACAAACGCCCATGATGAAGATGAGGAAAGAAAATGATGATGTTTGATGATAATTGTTATTGTCCACCAACTCTAATTTCTATGTTTTCATTTTTCGAGTTTGTTGAGTTTCTGGGTCGCCATCTTTGTATAATATTTTCTTTCTTCCCTTTTTTTTTTTTTCTAGGTCTGCCATCTCGGCCTCAGACACACACACACACACACAGACAGACAAACGAACTTAATTAATCAGTGTACTGTATTCACTTTAAGTTGTCTTTTCCTTTGATCTGTTTTCACATTATTGGTTGTTATTTTCCATTATAACTTAACCCCCTTTTACTGTATATTTTATTTAACTGTTTCCTGTTACCATGACGATTCCCTCACCCATCTCCATCCACTCACCCATCCATCCATCCCAAATACCACCAAGATTGCACAATGAGAGGTGATGGTAGTAGTGGTGGACTGGTGATGGTAGTGGTTTGGTGGTGGTGGTGGTGGTAGTACAGGGTAGGAACAGGTGTGGAGGTGGTGGAGGTGATGGAGGAGGAGAAGGAGAAAGAGGAGGAGGTGGGATCTTGTACTTGCAACTCACGACATGTTTTCTGTGAAGTATTGCCACGAGATGAAGTGAGTGAGTGAGTGAGTAAGAGTGTGTATACAAATCACAAACTCCTCAAATCATGCTATTATTGGTGTTCCTCTTTCTTCCTGTCCTCAGCCACTCAGCACTGACCCTAATTAGACTCGATGATAGGACCTCAGGTATTGCACATCTTCAGCTCAGCCACCAGCACTCAGCAGCAAAACTTGATGATATAGCCTGGGTTATTTCACGTCTCAGCAACTCAGCACAGCCCCCTAGACTTGATGAATGATAGATATGGCCTGGGGTGTTATTCCACGTCACAGAAACTCAGCACGTGATGAAGACTGATTATCCAAGGACTACTCCAACCATATCATTCACCAACCAACCTGGATATACTTCTACACGTGATAAGTTACCAGCCATAATAATAATAATAAACTGTATCAGGGTGATGATGATGATGATGTTGGAAGATTGGAAACATCTGACTGACGTACCAGTGAACCAATGACAAGGCTTATCCTGTCTGACTCATCCTTACTGCCTGTGTGTCTCATCATTACTTGAGTTCGTTTAATACTCCATCAGTCAGGTAGGCTAGTGGAAGCAGACCAGTATTATTATTATTATTATTATTGCTGGTGACTGTATACATGAGGAGTAAACCCAAGTCACTCACTCACTCACTGCCACCTCTCCCTCCTCCTCCCTTCCTTCTTTTCTCCTTTCCCTCCTCCCTCCTTTCTTTCCACCATCCGTTCCTTCCTTCGTTCCCTCTTCCTCCCTCCATTCCTTCCTTCTTCAGTGTCAATGCCCGGGTACTATACATCAATGGAGGTATCTGCAGACCAACTCATCCGTCCATCCGTCCGTACTATACATCAATGGAGGTACTGCAGGCCAACCCATCCGTCCATCCGTCCGTACTATACATCAATGGAGGTGCTGCAGGCCAACCCATCCGTCCATCCATCCGTCCATCCGTGAGTCTTCCAGCAACCCACTTCACTTCACCCCAAATGAAGTGAAGTGGTGTACTGCCTTCATTCCTTCAAGTTTGGTGGACCGAAGTGAAGTGAAGGTGAAGAGGTGATGTACTGTTTTCATCATTCATTCATTTCCATTTGGTGAAGTGACCGAAGTGAAGTGCAGCGGTGGAACCAAATGAAGTGATGCGTACCTTCATTCCGACTTGGTGGAGGCCGACTCAAGGGGTGAAGCGGGAGGGGGGTAGGTGTGGGTGACCAGGGAGAGGGGGGGAGGGAAGGGGGCCCACGGGGGAGAGGGGGGGCTGACCCAGGCTGGTGAGGGAGAGTGTGGAGGAGATGGGTGGGCCAGAGAAGAGTTGAGTGGAGGAGAGACTGAGGGGGGGGCTGATCATACCACTGGAGGGGGGGTTTATTCGTTTTTCTTTCTGACGTCTGTAGAGAGGGAGAGAGAAAAAATAAATAAAATAAAATGGAGGGGAAAGTATACATTAACCACACACACATCCCTGTAAATGGTAAGGGTTAGTTAGTTTTTTCTTATAGATTAGGAAAGTGGGGTATTAGATAAAGTAAAAAATTAAAAATAAAGAGTATGAAAGGGGGAATATGATGGTAGGAATAGAATGAAAGAGGGTAAATATAAGATGCAGTAGAAATAGAGAACGAAAAGGGGGTATAAGATGTAATAGAATAAAATTAATAAGAGTATGAAAAGGGGCATAAAACTAATTAAATAAATCGATAAATAAGTATAATAAATAACATAATGGTTGTATATGTATGTCACTTTATAGGCATAGTAAACAGTTTAAGGGCCCTGTGATCGTGTATGAAAACTGGAGGCTTCTGATTCCTCCTGACCATGCCACGAAACAAGGTCCTTCCATACAGGTGGTGTGTGTTTCGTGGCAATGTCTGAAGGAATAATTTTTTACCTCCAATTATCTGACTACATCACAGGGTCCCTTAAACTCTACAATAATCTATCTGTCCATATCAACAAAATGAAGTAGAGTACAACATGGTAAAGGTGATACGTACTAACCTGTTGCAGAACCACACCCTCACCACCTCCTTCTCCATCGAGAGGTTGTCGGCGAGCATTGTGATCTCCTCGGAGGTTGGTTTGGGGTTCTGGATGAAGGCTCGCTCTAGGGCCACACGCACACTCGTCTCGATGGAGGTGCGTTTCTTGCGTCTGCGTCCCACGGTGTCCGGGGAGCTGAGGGAGTTGGTGACGGTGGTGGGGTCGCTGATGGTCTTGTCGGCGTCCGTCAGCCACTTCTGCAGCAGCGGCTTGAGCTTGCACATGTTCTTGAAGGAGAGGTTGAGGGCTTCGAACCTGCTGATGGTGGTCTGGGAGAAGTCGTTGCCATACAGCTTACCCATGGCCAGTCCCACGTCCCCCTGTGTAAACCCCAGCTTGATTCGTCGTTGTTTGAACGTCTTGGCAAACTGCTCCAACTCCTCCAGGTCTGTGGGTTCCTCAGGTAGGGGTTCCCAGTGGCGGGGCGGCGGCGGGGGCGAGTGGGGCAGTGGGGGGCGAATCAGGTGTGAGTGTGGGGGCAGGTGGGGAGCCAGTGGGGAGCCGGACACGTGTGGTGGGGGTTCTAGGGGTGGCGGCCTGAGTGGGGGGTCACGCACGTCCCTCATGGTCACCTCCCTCATGTCCCTCATATCTCTCAAATCCCTCAGGTCCCTCATATCCCTGATATCCCTGAGGGGGTCCCTGAGTGATGGGTGTTGTTGATGCTGGTGTTGGTGGGGTGGTTGTTGTTGCTGTGATGGGTGTTGTTGTTGTTGCTGTTGTTGTTGTTGGTGTGCTTTCTGTAGCTGTTGTAGTTGTTGTGCTGCCTGGGCCACGGCGTGTTGTACATTGCGCACCTGTGCAGCTTGGGAGGGGGGTGCCTGGGAGACGGGGGGTTGCAGTCCCTGAAGCCCTCCAAGCCCCGGGGACCCCAGCAGACCTTGTTGCAGGAGGTTCTGGAGGTATTGCAGTTGCTGTAATTAAAAGACATTCACGTCACACACACAAACGAACACTGTAACACAAGAACACTCACGTTACACACACCAACAAATACTGAACAAATAAACATTCACGTCTCTCTCTTTTATCTTAATCTCCCTAAATATCTTCCTCCCTCTCTCCTTGCTACACCCTCCCCTACACCCGTCCCTCTCAACACTCCCTCCCATTCCCTAATTCCCACAACCCTCCCTCTCACACCCCCTCCCTCACTCACCCCCTCCCTCTCACAACCCCTCCCTCACACACCCCCTTCCTCACTCACCCCCTCCCTCTCACAACACCTCCCTCACTTACCTGACTCTGAAGGAATAGCTGTGCCTGTGGTGGGAGCTGAGAGGCGGCGCTGGGTTGAGAGAAGAGCATAAACTGTTGTAACTGTTGCTGGATCTGTTGTTGTTGTTGGGACAAGGTCTGCTGCAACGCCTGTGGTATACAAGGAAAGAAGGGTGGTCAGATGGTGTACGTAAGTAAGTAAGTAAGTGTGTGTGTGTGTGTGTGTGTGTGTGTGTGTGTGTGTGTGTGTGTGTGTGTGTGTGTGTGTGTGTGTGTGTGTGTGTGTGTGTGTGTGTGTGTGTGTGTGGAAGAGACAGGATGTGTGAGGAATGTGCAAGAGAAGTTAAAATATAATGAGTGTTTCTGTATGTGTAAGAGGGAAAGGATACGTGAGGAATGTGCATGATGTAAAAAAAAAAAAAAATGTGTCTGTAAATATAGATATACGTATTACACCTTAACTCAAACACACACACACACACACTTTTTTTTTAACATCTTGCACATTCCTCACACACCCTGTCTCCTACACAAAAAAACACAAATCACACAACAACAAATATAAAAAACAGCCATTCAATCAGTGCACATATTACCTGTAGTTCCTGTGGGCTGAGTGAAGCTAGACTGGGTAGTGGTGAGGACACAGGCATCTGGTTGGCGGCAGCAGCGGCGGCGGCCAGTTGGTTCTGCATCAGTAGACCCGGACCTTGGGCACCCAGAGCCATCAACTGCAATGGTAGCAAGAGATGATAGAGTGACAGATGCTGCATTTCATGATTATTTTATTTTTAGGGAAGGAAGGATTAAGAGTACGCCAAGTTGAAGATTATTTTTAGGAAAGGATGTTCATTTTATTATTATTATTATTATTATTATTATTATTAGATGATGGAGTGAGATGCTTGATTTGAAAGTTCGATATTTTAGGGAAGAATGTTGATTTTATTATAATTAGGGGTAGAGAAGGTTGAATTGAAGATTATTTTTAGAGAAGGATACTCCTTTTATTATTATTATTTTTAGATGGAGTGAGAAATGCTGGATTTGATGATTCTATTTTTAGGGAAGGATGTTGATTTGTTTTTATTATTAGGGAAGGATCAAAGGGGTGAGAGAACGTCAACTTTATTGCTTTTAGAAAACAGATTATTTTAGATAGTTGACTTAAAAAATATCATAATCATTAGTCAAAATAAATAACTTAATCATTATTATTGTCAACACAAACTATAGAGCTGTAATGGGAAACGGGCTGGGTGACATCGTTGACTTTTATTACATTTAGATAGAATAAAATTTAGATATAATATTTAAATAGAATGTTTGTTTCATGACCTACCTTATCGTACATTTTAAAACTACTACTACTATTTTTACTGCTATTATTACTACTACTACTGGTACTACTACTACTACTACCACAACCTACAACAACACTATCATTGTACTTTCGTTACCACTACCACCATTTCTACTATTACCACCAACACCACCACCGCCTCTACTAATATCACACGAACACCACTACCATCACCACTACCACTATCTCTACAACTACCACCACTACTACTTTTACCACCACCACCACCTCCACAACTACTACCAACACCACCACTATACTTTTACCACCACCTCAACAACTACCACAACTATTACTAACACCACCACCATCTCTACTACTACTACTACCACCACCACCACCACCACCACCTCTACAACAACTACTACTACTACTACTACCACCACCACCACCACCACCACCACCACCACCACCACCACCACCACCACCACCTCAACAACTACTACTACTACTACTACGATCACCATCACCACTACTTCCCCTTACTACCATCTCTACAACTACTACCACCAACACATCTTCTACAACCACCCCTACTACTACTATAACTACTACTACTACTACTACCACCAACACATCTTCTACAACCACCACTACTACTACTACTACCACCAACACATCTTCTACAACAACTACAACAACAACAACAACTACCACCCACCTGATTGAGAGAGAGTGATCCAGCCTGTATAGCAGCGAGGGCAGCTTGGACAGAGTGGGCGGGGGGCGGCGGGTTGGAAGTGGGCGGGGAACCTGCCGAGCTGCTGATGGGCGGGAGGGAGAGCGGTGGTGGGGGTGGTGGGTGAGGGGGATGGGAGGGCGCCCGAGGAGTGTGGGGGCATCATGTGTGGTGGTGGAGGGGGGGGAGGGGGTAGGGGAACGTCCGCCATTGCTGGATCGACTGGTCAGATCACGCGCCTGCAATGCAACACAAGGCACAACAAAAATGTTAATTGCAGAGTTGGAAGGCGAGGGAAGGGGGGAGGGGGGTGGTTAGGGAGGGGAAGGCGAGGGGTGAAGGGTTGGTTAGGTTAGGGAGGGGAATGGAGGGGGTGGCGAGGGAGGGAAGTGAGAGGTGAGGGGGTGGTTAGGTTAGGGAGGGGAATGGAAGGGTTGGTTGGGGAAGGGAAGGAGTGGTTAGGAAGGGGAAGGGTAGGGTGAGGGGTTGGTTAGGGAGGGGAATAGAGGGGGTGGTTAGGGAGGGGGTGGTTAGGGAAGGAGGGGGTAGGGGTGGTTAAGGAGAGGAAGGGAGGAGGTAGGGGGTGGTTAGGAGAGGGAGGGGGTGGTTAGGGAGAGGGAGGGGGTGGTTAGGGAAGGAGGGAGTAGGGGGTGCTTAGGGAGGGGAGGGGGGGATGGTGTATCACAGAGAATGGGTGCTTGTGTTACGGAAAGTAAAGTTAGTGTCACAGAAAATGGGTCATAAAAATTTGAAACATTAAATATTATCAAAATCATCGTAATCATTACTATTATTTACCCTCTTTCATATTATTATTATTGTTATTATTATTATCATTACTATTATTATTACTTATTACTATTATTGTTATTATTATTATTACTATTATCATTGTTGTCATTATTGTTATTGTCATTATTATTATTATTATTATTATTGTTATTGTCATTATTATTCTACTAACCAGATTAATAGCAGGATGGAAGTGTCTGGCAGCGGGCGGCAGTTGTAAGGGGGCGTGTGGGTGTGACTGAGGCGGCAAACCCACGGGCGTCGGTGAGCGTGGGCGTGTGGGCGTGGGTACATCAGATGAGGAGGTAGGAGGCGTGGTACCGTCCATAGAGTCATCCAAAGTGTGGTCATGAACGCCATCACTACCACACTCACTAACACCTTCCTCTCTCTCACATCCATTCACACTACCACCTTCTGAAAATAAATATATATTCATTAGTATTATTATTATTAACATTACAAAGTGGACAAAATGAACTTAAGTAAAGATCTGACCACTCTCTGAAATAAAAACATACGGTATATTTATTAGTATTATTATTAACATTACTAAATGGACAAAATTAACGTAAGAAAATAAATGACCACTTTATGAAATTAAACATATATTCATTAATATTATTATAAATATTACTAAATGGACAAAATTATCGTAAAAAACTAACTGACCACTTTCTGACATACAACATAATTATATTCTTTAGTATTATTATGACTTATCAACATGTCTAAGTTGCCAAAATTAACATTAGTAAATAACTAAAATTAACATCATTTACATTTACCACGCTCCGAAATACAAGATTATTTTAGTTAGCATCGTGGAATCAATTATTAAACTATTATCAACATTATCAAAAGTATTATTATTATTATTAAACTATTATAACATTATTAAAACTATTACTGAACTATTGTTAACTTTTAAGCTATTGTAAAATTTATCATTAACACCATTAAAACTATTATTATTTCAGGATAGTGAAAAGTAACACAAAACTAATAATAATAACATAACTAAATAGTCAAAATTAACATCACTAAAAATAAAAATAATTCACAATACAACACAAAAATACCAAAAAAATTATGAAACATTACTAAACTTTTTTTTTTTTTTTTTTTTTTTTTGTAATTGGAGTGCAACTGATTCCTCCAAACTATGCCAGGAAACCAATCACCTCAATGTTACTTATGGAGGATCTGGTGTTTCGTGATCTAGGTTGGGGGAATCAGTAGCATTTTTAATAGTTTTTACCACATCACTACCACTGCTAATCACTATTCTCCCTCCTCTTCTCTTCTCTATCCTCCCTCTTCTCTTTACCATCCCTTCTCATCCTTCATCTCCTCTCCCTTTTCCCCTCCTACTCCCCCCCTACCCCATAACAAGAGGACTCGCTAATTAATCCAGTAAAGGTCAGTTTCTCTCTCTCTCTCTCTCTCTCTCTCCTCTCTCTCTCTCTCTCTCTCTCTCTCTCTCATTGTATTATCTCTTGCACACTCCTCTCTCTCTCTCTCTCTCTCTCTCTCTCTCTCTCTCACACACACATTCCATTTAAATATTTAACAGACACATATATTCAAGATTAATATTCGACCTTCTTTACTGGCCCCCCCCCCCAACCCCCTTCCCACACCACCCCCACACCCCCTAGTTTTATCACCCCCTACCGATTCTGAGAGAGAGAGAGAGAGAGAGAGAGAGAGAGAGAGAGAGAGAGAGAGAGAGAGAGAGAGAGAGAGAGAGAGATATGCGTGCAATCATGTGAAAAAAAGAATGAAATGTAGAGAGAGAGAGAGAAAGAGAGAGAGAGAGAGAGGTGAGGGTGTGAGAGGAGTGTGTGTACGAGGAAGGGAGAGGGGAGAGAAAAGTTTATAATTGATGTAACTGTTTGTACGAGTTGAGAAGTCACTACCAACACACACACACACACACACACACACTCTCTCTCTCTCTCTCTCTCTCTCTCTCTCTCTCTCTCTCTCTCTCTTTCTCTTTCTCTCTCTCTCTCTCATTTCCATAATCACACAATTCTCTCTCATCTTATTGCACGCTTCTCTCTCTCTCTCCCTCTTTCTCTCTCTCTCTCTCTCTCTCTCTCTCTCTCTCTCTCTCTCTCTCTCTCTCTTATCACCCCCACCCAGGCAATGACCTCAAATGACCTTATCCGGCGTGGCTGGGTCAACTTATGGTAAGGTCATGATTTCAATTTTCTGTTATCAGCTGAGAGAGAGAGAGAGAGAGAGAGAGAGAGAGAGAGAGAGAGAGAGAGAGAGAGAGAGAGAGAGAGGAGAGAGAGAGAGAGAGACGGACGCACACACAAACACACAGTTGAAATGGATCCATGTACACACACACACACACACACACACACACACACACACACACACACACACACACAGGTTGAAATGGATCCATGTACACACACACACACACAGTTGAAATGGATCCATGTACACACACACACACACACACACACACAGTTGAAATGGATCCATGTACACACACACACAGAGTAAAATCAGCCAATTTGTATGCCATCCCTCATGTGCACCCCCTCACCTCGCCAAACACACACATACACACACACACACACACACACACACACACACGTGCTCTTACATATATTTTCACCACTATCAAATTCTGTTTTCTTTCCTTCTCATCAATTCACCTCTGTTTCTTCCTTCGTTTCCACATCCTTCATGCTCTCTTTGTTTTCCTTCCTTCTTTTTTATCTTTTCCTTTTTTCCTTTATCTGTCCTTCCTCTCTCTCTTCTGTTTCTCCCTTTCTTTAATCTTGTCTCTTCCTTCCTTTCTTTCTCTCTTCTTATCTTTTCCTTCC
>JAWQEG010001778.1:2500-99769 GCA_033782935.1 Petrolisthes cinctipes | reverse complement strand
TTCCTTCCCTCCCTGTCCAGTTTTCCTTCCCTCACTGTCCAGTTTTCCTTCCCTCCCTGTCCAGTTTTCCTTCCGTCCTGTCCTGTTTTCCTTTCCTGTTCTCGTGTGTCCTGATATTTTCTATCCCTGATATCATGGCCTTTTTTTTATATGCTGGCCTTTTCTATTGTAGTCTTTTTTTTATATAGCATAGCCTTTTACTTTATATCATAGCCTTTTTCTTTTATCATAGGCTTTATCTTTACATCATAGCCTTTTTCTTTATATGTTAGCCTTTTTCTTTATATGTTAGCCTTTTTTGTCGTAGCCTTTTTCTTTATATGTTAGCCTTTTCCGTCATAGCCCACCACCACTACTACTACTACTACTACTACTACTACTACTACTACTACTACTACTACTACTACTACTACTACTACTACTACTACTACTACTTACCACCCCACTACTACTACTACTACCACTACTACTACCACCACTACCACTACTACTACTACCACTACCACTACTACTACTACACTACCACCACTACTACTACCACTACCACCACCACTACCACCACCAACACTACTACCACTACCACCACCAACACTACTACCACTACCACCACCACCACCACTACTAATACCACCACCACCACCACTACCACCACCACCACCACCACCACCACTACCACCACATACTTGTCACCAGGGATACACCACTACTCGATCATTGACCCGGTATTCCTGGTACTGCTGTCTAGTCCTCAGCCCCCCCCCCCCCCCTCCCGCGCACCCCCCCTCCTCTGCCCCCTACTACTACCCTTCTTGTCTGGTAACCCCCCCAACAACCACACCCAATGTCTGGTACCCCCCGTTCTTCCACTCCTCTGGCCCCCCCCACTCCTCAGGCCCCTCCCCCCCCCACTCCTCCAGGCCCTCCCCCCCACTCTCAGGCCCCCCCCACTCCTCAGGCCCCCCCCCCACTCCTCAGAGCCCCCCCCACTCCTCAGCCCCCCCCCCCACTCTCAGGCTCCCCCCCCCTCACTCCTCAGGCTCCCCCCCCTCACTCCTCTATACCTTCTTGTCTAGTAGCCCCCCAACCCCCCACATTACCCCATCTTGTACCCCCCCCCACCACCCCCCCCCGTTTTTCCAGGTAATGCTGTCTCTAGTACTGCCCCCCCCCCCACACCTCCCTTGTCTTATACCCGCCCCATGCCCCCCCACCCCACCCCACCCTGTTGTCTGATACCCCCCCCCACCCCTCCACTCATTCTTCCAAGTATACCTTCCCTCTCATTTCTCTCCCTTCCCTCTCATTTCTCTTCCTTCCCTCTCATTTCTCTCACTTCCCTCTCATTTCTCTTCCTTCCCTCTCATTTCTCTCCTTCCCTCTCATTTCTCTCCCTTCCTCATTTCTCTCCCTTCCTCATTGCTCTCCCTTCCTCATTTCTCTCCCTTCCTCATTGCTCCTCCCTTCTCTCCCTTCCCTCTCATTTCTCTCCCTTCCTCATTGCTCTCCCTTCTCTCCCTTCCCTCTCATTTCTCTCCCTTCCCTCTCATTTCTCTTCCCTTCCCTCTCATTTCTCTCCCTTCCCTCTCATTTCTCTCCCTTCTTCATTTCTCTCCCTTCTTCATTCTCTCTCCTCTCATTTCTCTCCCTTCCCTCTCATTTCTCTCCCTTTCCCTCTCATTTCTCTCCCTTCCCTCTCATTCCTCCCTTCCCTCTCATTTCTCTCCCTTCCTCATTTCTCTCCCTTCCCTCTCATTTCTCTCCCTCTCTTCTCTTTCTCTCCCTTCCCTCATCAATTTCTCTCACTTCCCTCTCATTCCTCCCTTCCCTCTCATTCCTCCCCTTCCCTCTCATTTCACTATCCTCTCTTCCACACTTGTTCTCTCTATACACCCACACACACACACACTCACTCTCTCCTCTCTCTCTCTCTCTCTCTCTCTCTCTCTCTCTCTCTCTCTCTCTCTCTCTCTCTCTCTCTCTCTCTCTCTCTCTCCTCTCTCTCTCTCTCTCCTCTCCTCTCTTCTCTCCTCTCTCTCTCTCTCTCTCTCTCTCACCACACCCCAGCTGTCACCCCAAGTCCCCTTTCGTATGTAAAGGTAAAATGATAGAAGGTTGGTTGGAAGGAAGGGAAGCTCAAACCACACCCATCTATATACCTCCCCTTCTCCTTTCCTCCACTCCTGTATATGTGTGTCTCCTCTACTTCTCGTCCTCCTCCTCCTTTTCTTTTCTCCTCCTCCTTTTCTTTCTCCTCCTCCTTTTCTTTCTCCTCCTCGTCCTCCTTTTCTTTCTCCTCCTCGTCTCCTTTTCTTTCTTCTCCTCTTCCTCCTTCTCCTCCTTTTCCTCCTCCTTCTCCTCTTCCTCCTTTTCTTTCCTCCTCCTCCTCCTCCTCCTCCATTTCTTTCCTCCATTTCTTTCTTCCTCCTCCTTTTTTTCTCTTCCTCCTCCTATTCCTCCATTTCTTTCTTACTTCCTCCTCCTCCTCTTTTACACCCCCAATCCCTGGAACCACTACATTAACCATTATTAGTAGGTAGTGAGTGACCTGTAGTTATTGTGTGTGTGTGTGTCTGCATGGTTCGAGTACATACCAACCAACTCTTCATATTTTACACGCTACACACATTTGTCTTTCTCTTCGTATACACTTCGACACGCTACGTTATAATATGCACTTCGACACGCTATACCACATACTTGACACTGTTTACACTTTACACTGTTCACACTTGACACTGTTTACACTTGACACTGTTTACACTTGACACTGTTTACACTTGACACTGTTCCACTTGACTCGCTATGATATGAATTTGACACTTTTTACGTCAGACACCTTATAATAATATATAGTACTCGTCTGAATGACACACTTCCCTGACACGACACACTTATGACACAATACTTACAACAACAACAACACAATTGACACACTATTAAAATGACACAATACTTATAACAACAACAACAACACACTTTGACACACTATTAAAATGACACAATACTTACAAGAACAACAACAACACACTTTGACACAGTATAAACACGACACACATGCATGACACAATCAAAAACATGCTTCGGACACACACTGACTTATTATGACACACTGACTTATTATGACACACTGACTTATCATGACACACTACACAAATGACACATGACTGACACATATCTGACACATGACACATACAACCCACCTGATTTAGTGACACCTTATACTTATACACATAACTAAATTAACACGTCATGCAGTCTATATAGTAAATGAGAGAGAGAGAGAGAGAGAGAGAGAGAGAGGGAGAAGAGAGAGAGGAGAGAGAGAGAGAGCACAACGAGGGAGTGTAGTGTGGGTGGTGTGGAATGTAGTGTGACTGAAGTGTGTGTGTGTGGTGTGTGTGTGTGTGTGTGTGTGTGTGTAGAAAACGTCTGCTACCCTCGTCACTATAATTCCTTGACTCACTTGCCACTCACACACACTCATCCTGCACATTTTCCAGAGAGAGAGAGAGAGAGAGAGAGAGAGAGAGAGAGAGAGAGAGAGAGAGAGAGAGAGAGAGAGAGAGAGAGAACATGTGATACTGAGAGTGAGTGAAGGAAGGAAGGAAGGAAATAATTCAGTAACATATTAAAGCAACATTTCTTTATAAAAAAAAAGTGTATTATTTCCTCACAGATAGATCTTTAAAAAAATAATAACAACAACCACCAAATCCTAAATTACCGTTTCAGAGACTTATTCCACACCATGAACACTGAAAAGCACTTACTGTTCTCCTGTAATTATCATCCTCCCTCATTATGTATACAGTAAGGTCAGAGTTCACGTGTGGCCTTGGCGTGTGTCTTGTGTTGATGAGGGGGGGTGGGGACGGGGTTGTAATTATTTGTATTTCACGGGTATAAGTTATGTTTCGTAAAGACCCTGCCTGCATGTGTGATCGTGTGTGTAAATTGAAGGCTTCTTGCTGATTCCTCCCTGACTATGCCACGAAACAAACTCCTTCCATATTATAGGTGATGTTGTTTGTTTCGTGTTAATATTGAAGGACTCGTTTATGTCCAATTTTCTGACTGCATCATCACAGGGTCCCGTATTATTAAAGTGTACGAGTGGCCTTGTTTGTCCTTCACACGTCAGTCTGTGTATGTACAGCCACAATCAGATATCCACCAACACTTTCCTTCCATCGTCGTAAATATCTTGGTAATAATGAGCAATACTTGTATGATTTTGCAGCACCTCATAATAATAATAATTGAGGAGGTTGAGTAGACATAAGGTGTTTTTGTTGTATTATTATATTTAGACATGATACTGATTTATTTGCACGATGGAAGGAAAGTGTGGGGTGGTTATTTGATTGTGGATGTATGTACAGTCACGAGCACTATTAAGTATACAGCTTTGGTTGAAGCTTTGAACAGTCCAATTAATTCACCAACTAAGTAATTCCAATGGAGATCTTATTGTGCATTTTATTTCCTGACTCTCTATTATAGGTATTCGAAGCACACCTGAATACTTATTAGTGCTCGTGACTGTACTGGAAACATCAAAAGTCCCGTCTCATCAGGTAAATGAAAAGGACAGGAACCATTTTAGAGTGATTTTTTGGGAGGAATATTTCAGAGACTAACAACTATAATTTCCCCCCCCCTTTTTTTTTTTTTTTTTTTTTAGGGGGGGGGGTAGGGTCGTTTTATTTGAAGATGTTGCAGGGACTATTGAGTATGACTGTATAACACACACACCCACCTACCCACACACACACACACACACACACACATATCCCCCCCCCCCACACACATATCCCCCCCCCCCCACACACACACATATCCCCCCCCCCACACACACACATATCCCCCCCCCACACACACACACATATCCCCCCCCCCCACACACACACACACACACACACACACATACCCACCCACACACATACCCACCCACACACACACACCCACCCACATCCACCCACACACACACACACATATCCCCCCCCACCACACACACACACACATCCACCCACCCCCACACACACACACATATCCCCCCCCCACACACACACACATCCCCCCCCCCACACACACACACATCCCCCCCCCCCCACACACACACACACACATCCACACACACACACCCACCTACCCCCACACACACATCCACACACACATCCACACACACACACACACACACACACACACACACACACACACACACACACACACCAAAAAAAAAAACACATATAAACACACACACACACATATCCCCCCTACCCCCCAACACACACACATCCACCCACCCACACACACACACACACACACACACACACACACACACACACACACACACACACACACACATCTACCCCCCCCCCCACACACACACACATACATTTTCTTCCTTTTTATGACCCACCTAATGTTGACACCTGTTCTTGTTGTTCTTTCTTCCCCAGGTTACGATGCCACTACAGAGACGTCAGCCATACGCATGCCAGACACACCACACCAGAGGGTAAGTTAGTTATGTGTGTGTGTGTATTTTTCCTCGTGTGTGTGTGTGTGTTTTTTTTTTTCCTCGTGTGTGTGTGTGTGTGTGTGTGTGTGTGTGTGTGTGTGTGTGTGTGTGTGTGTGTGTGTGTGTCCTTGATCTCTTATACTCACTCACTCCCTCGATGCTTCCTTGTTTGGTTAGTTGGTTGATTGGTTGGTTTGATAATAATTAAACTGGTTGAGTGATGTTATTGATTGATTAAGTGATTGATTGATTGATTGATTGATTTGCACTTTTGGTTGGTTGGTTGGTTGGTTTAAGAGTTCTGTAATGACAAAGCTGGTTGGATGGAGTTACGAATTTATAGATTGATTGATTGATTTTCATTTATTGATTAGTTGGTTGGTTTCATAATTACAATAGTTGGTTATAGTATGAACATGATATAGTAAAAAAAAAAAAAAAAAAAAAAAAAAAGAAAAAAAAAAAAAAATGAGATTCTGTGTTGAAATTTCACATAGTATTATTTTATTTCCTTGAGTTAACTTAGGTTTTATTGTTGTGTGATTGGCTGCCACTTTTTATCTATCTATTATATTTAGCATAATTTCTGAAAAAGCTTTGTATATGTATTAGTAATTTGTGCTTTTCTCTCTCCATTTTTTCTATTGTTGCTATGGATGGATGCATTAATTTGTATTTACATTATTATTATTATTATTATTTCATACGCTGTTTATTTATTTATTTATTTATTTATCAAAACATCACGCATCCAGTTGTATGTTTACAGTATGCAGTATGGTAATAATTAGTATGTTTGTTTACAGTATGTTTGTATGGTAATAATTGGTAAGCAGTATGATTATAAATTGATATGCAGTATTATAATAATTAGTATGTTTGTATGATAATAATTGGTATAAAGTATGGTAATAAATTGGTATGCAGTATGGTAAAAATTAGTATGCAGTATGGTAATAATTAGTATGTATGTTTAAAGTATGCTTGTATGATAATAATTAGTATGCAGTATAATTAATAATTGTCACTTTTCATAATTTTCCTCTCTATATTTAAAGCAACATTCCCTTTAATAATACTCACTGAACGATACTTAAAGACACACACAGATCCTCCCCCTCTCATAATAATAATAATAATAATAATAATAATAAACTTAATTAAATGATAAATCGCTTGTTGCCTTGTAATTGGACGTGTACTACTGGTTCCTCCAAACTACTACAATGTATTATTTATTAGCTACACTGAAATGCTTGGATGGTTTGGAGGAATCAGTAGCCTTCAGTGCACTAGTAAAGGAGTTTGTTTTATATACCTATGGATTTGTATTGTCTGATGTTTTGGTTAATTTAAGTAGCCATGTGTGTGTGTGTGTGTGTGTGTGTGTGTGTGTGTGTGTGTGTGTGTGTGTGTGTTTTGTGCCTGTCTGTGTGTGTTTGTGTGTTTTGTGCCTGCCTGTGTGTGTGTGTGTGTGTGTGTGTGTGTGTGTGTGTGTGTGTGTGTTTTGTGCCTGCCTGTCTGTGTGTGTGTGTTGTGCCTGCCTGTGTATGTGTGTGTCTTTATTATGTGCTTGCCTGTGTGTGTGTGTGTGTGTGTGTGTGCGAGTGTATACCTCTGTGTATGTGTTTGCTGCGGGTGTATGTGCCTGCCTGCCTCTGTGTATATGTGTGTGTGTATGTATGCTTTTGTATAAGTCTGCACTATAATATGGGTACATGTGATTTGTTTTGATTCCCTTCTCTCTCTCTCTCTCTCTCTCTCTCGTTGTCACCGCTTCACCTGCACACCTCTATATCATATTTCCCCTCACACTCTGCTCGCGAGGCTTTCCCAAAACACCACCACCACCACCACCACCACCAAGCCAGTATCACTCACAAACAAGGTAATGTATCTTCATGCATGGGTAGTGTGTGTGTAACAGTGTGTGTGTGTGTGGTGGCCTTCTAGTCGTCCCTCTCTTCGTTCCCCTCCTCCTCCTTAAGAGTCATGGGGGACCTGCCTGCCTGCCTGCCTGCCTGCCTGCCTGCCTGCCTGCCTGTCTTGATTCTCATATATGACTTGTTCTCCCTTTAGTTAGTGCATGATGTGTGTTCTGCTTCTCCTCCTCCTCCTCCTGCCTTGTGTGTGTGTGTGTGTGTGTGTGTGTGTGTGTAGGTGAAAGCTGGACCTTGCACCTGATTTTTGTTTGGTGTAGGTGAAAATTGTACCTCCTGTGTGTGTGTGTGTGTGTGTGTGTGTGTTTTTTTTTTTTTTTTTTTTTGTAGGTAACATATGTAGTAACTGTTTCGTGTGTACAGAAAATGTTTATAAATACGTGTGTGTGTGTGTGTGTGTGTGTGTGTGTGTGTGTGTGTGTGTGTGTGTGTGTGTGTGTGTGTACGTACAAGACCCTTAGATGGATTGCATTGTGTAGTCATGGTTACTATGCATACTGGATGTTATATTGATGTTTTTTTTTATTTGAGTAGTGAGTGTGGACTGATGTATATATATATGTGTACTGATCGCTGAGTATGTTTCTTAGGTGAATAGCAATGTAGCTGTATTTTACTACGAGACAGTATTATAGTATGATGTATAGAATTAGTATATATAACTGTTTTAATACGAGACAGTGTTTTAGTATGGTGTGTTAGTTTTAGTATGTATAGCTGTGTTTTATTACGGGACAGTGTTTTAGTAAGATGTGTATAGTATTAGTATATATAACTGTGTTTTATTACGGGACAGTGTTTTAGTAAGATGTGTATAGTATTAGTATATATAGCTGTGTTTTAGTACGGGACAGTGTTTTAGTATATGTTAGTATTGGTAAGGTGTGTAACCGTTTGACCAATATATATGTATGTATGTATGTGTGTATGTGTGTGTCCTCTCCCAACCCACGTATATACAGAATCTTATGACCTGAAATAATCCTTCTCCATTATTGGTTCTTGGCATTGTTCTCTTAATACTATATAATTATGTCTGGGTAGTTTTAAGGTACAACTCTTGTGGTCAAAACGAAGGCCGCTGGTAATGTATGAAAAATTATCCCAATGAAGCCAATCTAACATAAACTTAACATAACCAAAGCAAACATAACCTCACCAAACCTAACCTAACCTAACCTAAACCTAACCTAACCTAACCTAACCTAAGCTCACCAAACATAACCTATCCTGACCTAACCTAACATAACCTCACCAAACATAACCTATCCTAACTCATTCTGACCTCACCAAACCAAACATAACCTCACCAAACATAACATAACCTCACCAAACATAACTTATCCAAACCAAATCAAACCTAACCTCACCTCACCTCACCAAACAAAACCTATTCTAACCTAACCTAACCTAACCTAACTTAACCTCGCCTGTATATTAGCCAACTGTATAGACCAAACCTAGTCACTGATATCCACCATCTCACTTATTCGACCCCTTGCATGTTGTATAGAGGAAATGCGATATTTTTGCCCGTAGTGATGGGGGGAGCATAAATCAGAAACGAAAAATCTCCTGTAAAATCTGCCACGGAAGAAAGGTATCATGAAACGAACCAAGCGTGAACGAAAACACATTCTGAAATAACAGTTCGGTATTTGTGTGAAGCTGGTTGGATGGAGGGATAGTATTTTCCACCGGTGCTGTTGGGTTGTGGAAACTTTAGGAGTTATAGATGGTAAAAGATATATGATGATAATTATTACCTGTGTGTGTGTGTGTGTGGCGGCTAGTTTCGAGATAGTGACTATAGTGATGTGTATGTATGTATGTATGTACAGTCACGAGCACTAATAAATATTCAGGTGTGCTTCGAATACCTAGCTAGAGACAGTATAAATAAATGCACAATGAGAACTCCATTGGAATTAGTTCGTTGGTGAATTGGAATGTTCAAAGTTCCAACCAAAGCTGTATACTTATTAGTGCTCGTGACTGTATGTATGTATATATATAATTATGTAGCATGTTGTTGTTGTTGTTGTTGTTGTTAAGGGAATAGTACACTTTGGGTATATTAGAGTGCCTTGATTCCTCCAAAGTATGCCAGGAAACAGGACCGGAATAACATAATTATAATGGTGGTCTGCAGGTGCTTGTATTAGTTTGGATGAATCAGTTGCTCCAGATTTACCCAAACTGTAAACATCCCCCTTTAATTTTAATTCCCTGTATAGTTTTGTAACCTCTACGGTACAGTGAGGTGTGATGTTTGTAACTGTATATATATAATTATTGAGGGAGAAATACCATGCACTGACTGACACGGGATGCAAACCTACTTACACCAGACAGAGCAATAATATTATCGACATGTACTCCCGAGCTCGTAAATTCGCGACCACGTCCCCAAATGTTTATGTCATCTGAGCTGGTAACACTGTGTAGGGAAGGTGTCATTGTAAGTGAAAGATTGTATCATGTCCCTTTACTATGTTCCACCTACTCTGATTCCTCCCCAAATAAATGTTACCAGCTCAAATGGCATAAACATCTAAGTACAGTTGGACGCAGGTGGTACAGCCCAGGTGAAAGATACTTGTCCCATTTGAGTAACCAGTGTCTATTATCAGGTAATTGCTTTTTTATTACCATCCTCAATACTGACTTCTGCCCCTGGTGTCTCCTATTTGGCACTAATAAGGAACTTGATATTGGGAGAAATTGACCATCTCTCACTTGGGTCTGTACCACGAATTCCTGTGTCCAACTGTACGTGGTCGCGAATTTACGAGCTCGGGTGTACATACCTTTCCATACTGAAATAAATACGTGAAGTGGTAAAGAGAGTAGGAAGAAGAAAGCAATGAGAAATGATGAAAGGGAAGTGTAATATTTCTGTCCTACATTAGGTTTTCTTCACCCACTGAAAAAATATATAATAAGTATCCAGGTCATGTTGGTTGGTGGTTGAAGTGTGGAATCATCAGACATTACCAGTGAACCAATTACAAAGCTTATTCTTTATCACAGACTTGCTTTAGTTCGTTTTAATACTCCCTCACTCACCCTCTCCATCCCTCACCCCCTCCCTCTCTCAACCTCTCCCTCCCTCACCCTCTCCTTCCCTCACCCTCTCCCTCCCTCACCCCCTCCCTCTCTCAACCTCTCCCTCCCTCCCTCAACTCCCTCCCTCCCTCCCTCTCTCACCCCCTCCCTCTCTCAACCTCTCTCCCTCCCTCACCCCCTCCCTCTCTCAACCTCTCTCCCTCTCTCAACCTCTCTCCCTCCCTCACCCCCTCCCTCTCTCACCCCCTCCCTCTCTCAACCTCTCTCCCTCACCCCCTCCCTCTCTCAACCTCTCTCCCTCACCCCCTCCCTCTCTCAACCTCTCTCCCTCCCTCCCTCACTCCCTCAGGTCAGTCAGTATCGATTCCCCTGGCCGGCCCATGACCCCGTAGTCTCCAGGGGGAAGTTTTGTAGGTAAATATTTGCTTTCCTGTCCCCCCCCACCCCACACCCTCACACCCCTTCCCGTTCCGTCCCACCTTCACCCCCTCTCCCGTCCCGTCCCACCCTTACACCCTCTCCCGTCCCACCAACTCTACACCCATCCATCACTCCACCCTTCTACCTCTTCACCCATCCATTTCAACACTCTTCCCTCCACCCACCCACCTTTCTGCCCACCCACTACTCTGACCATCCACTTCTCTATCAACCCACCTCTCTGTCCACCCATTTCTCTATCCACCCACCTCTCTATCAACCCACCTCTCTATCAACCCACCTCTCTGCCCACCCACCTCTCTATCAACTCACCTCTCTGCCCACCCACCTCTCTATCAACCCACCTCTCTGCCCACCCACCTCTCTGCCCACCCACCTCTCTATCAACCCACCTCTCTGCCCACCCACCTCTCTGCCCACCCACCTCTCTGCCCACCCACCTCTCTGCCCACCCACCTCTCTGCCCACCCACCTCTCTATCAACCCACCTCTCTATCAACCCACCTCTCTGCCCACCCACCTCTCTGCCCACCCACCTCTCTGCCCACCCACCTCTCTGCCCACCCACCTCTCTGCCCACCCACCTCTCTGCCCACCCACCTCTCTGCCCACCCACCTCTCTGCCCACCCACCTCTCTGCCCACCCACCTCTCTGCCCACCCATCTCTCTATCAACCCACTACTCTGCCCACCCCTCCCTCCACTCATTCAAATATAAATACTGTATGTTGTGTTTGTTAGAAGCTCTGTAAACACAATCACCAATGATGTTTATATAACCAATCAGTATAAATGATTCTGTTCCCAGGGGTGTCGATACTTTCAATACGTTAATGTTTTTTATATAGAGTTGTTTCGTCAGTGCAGTCAGTGAGAATCAATCATTAAGCTATTCGAATCCTGAGTGAACGTGAATCAGAATATAAACACTGGATATAGAGTTGTTTCGTCAGTTCAGTCAGTGAGAATCATTAATTAAGCTATTCGAATCCTGAGTGAACGTGAATCAGAATATAAAGTCTTGATACGAACCCCCGTCCATCCGAACACAATGAACCAACAACAACAACACCAACAACACTAACAACAACAATAGCTGTGTGGTGGAAATATTGACCTTGTTATTTCAGTAGACTTGTGACAGTGAAGGGTTTATCATACAACCACCTGCTGTTTCTTTCGTTCTTCATCATAATATATTCTGAGGCTAGATCTGCTCCTTAGTGATTCGTGGGTGTTCCCCAATCCCGTGAACACAAGTTGAAGGACGTATGAAACTTCAATTTAGCCAAAAGACCCAGGAATAATAATTATTATTATTATCATTATTTGTTTATTTATTATTTTAATATTTATTATTTTCGGGTGGTATGGGTTCGCTTGAGGTGTAAAGTGTAAACATTTCATAGACTGCAGCTGATGGATGGATTACTACTTGAACACAGAATACTGAGTTATATTTTTGTTGTGTTTATAATCCGAGTGAGTGGAATATGAAGCTGTTACACGTGGACCTACACCAGTCTGTTGTGAGTGCACACACACATACACACCGTCACCAACGTTTTGTAAACACGTTTTCTGCTCGCGTTTTCTTTTCTTTTCGTCTGTTGAGTTATAGTGACAACCCGTTATTAAAAAAATATGAAAATTTAGTTTGTCCATTTTGTATTTATGATATTGTAAGCTAATTTCTGTAAGCGATTATTTTGTTTTATATATATAATTTTGTCATTCATTGAACAAATAATATGGAGCACTGAAATCCACGTGGGTTATGTTTATGTTTGGTGTTATGTAGGTGAAACTGATTAAAACCGGAGTCAACTTAAGCAAGTCGTTCATCCAATGAATCTTGTAATATTTATATTGTGTTTGCTGTTCAGAAAATGTACTAGTAAAAGAATAATGAGGTATGTGTGTAGAATATCTGAGAATGATATATCACCAGTTCCCTTTCCTCCCTTCCCACCTCTGCAGGGCCCCCCTCTCTCCCGCAAGGAGTCGTATAAGGACCAACGTAAGAAGTATCGTCGTGAGAAGAAGCGAGTGGCTCGGGAACTGCTTAGTACCTTGAAGGATCCCGCTGTGGTGGTGTTGGCAGATTGGCTCAAGGTCCGTGGTTCACTCAAAGGATGGACGAAACTTTGGTGTGTCCTCAAGCCAGGCATGTTGCTGCTTTACAAGAGTGCCAAGGTCAAGGTTAGTCAACACACATTTATGTTTGTATTTTTGTAAGGCCAAGTGAGTATAGTACACTGATCTTTGACTTTAGTTTAATCCTGTACTCCTAAACCAACTTAATGTAACCTATCCCGACCTGACCTGTCCTGACGTGAAGTGCCTTGACCCCCACAGAGCAGCCACTGGGTTGGGACGGTACTGCTCAACACTTGTGAACTCATTGAGCGTCCCTCCAAGAAAGACGGATTCTGCTTCAAACTCTTCCACCCACTCGAACAGTCCATCTGGGCCACCAAGGGACCCGAGGGTGAAACCATGGGTGAGTGGGTGTGTTGTGGGGTGAATGGGAGAGTGGGTGTGTTGTGGGGTGAATGGGAGAGTGGGTGTGTTGTGGGGTGAATGGGAGAGACATGGGTGAGTGGGTGTGTTGTGGGGTGAATGGGAGAGACATGGGTGAGTGGGTGTGTTGTGGGGTGAATGGGAGAGACATGGGTGAGTGGGTGTGTTGTGGGGTGAATGGGTGTGTTGTGGGGTGAGTGGGTGTGTTGTGGGGTGAATGGGTGAGAGGGTGTGTTGTTGGGTGAATGGGAGAAACTATGAGTGAGTGGGTGTGTTGTGTTGTGAATGGGAGAGACATGGGTGAGTGGGTGTGCTGTGAGGTGAATGGGAGAGACATGGGTGAGAGGGTGTGTTGTGGGGTGAATGGGCGTGTTGTGGGAAGGAGCGATTATGAGTAAGAGAGAATGTGGGAGAGGTGACTTGGGAAGAAAAATGGGCAAAATGAGGGACAAGGTGGAGTGGGAGGAGGACAAGAGGTGGGGTAGCGGGACTGGGGGAGTGATGCAAGAAGTGGAAGGGGTGAGTGGTGATAGGTAGGAAGAGGGGTGAGATGATTTGTGAATGAGTGAAAGAAGAGGTGAGTAGAGAACAGAGGTTTGAAGGAATGCATAAATAAATGTGAAGAGAGTAAGAATTGAAGGAATGAGAAGAGATTAGTGAGAGTATGAGAGATGGAGTAATGAATGGGATGAGTTAGAGGAAAAGAATTGAGCAAGAGAAGTTGTTAGTGGAGAACCATACAGATATATGTTCCCAGTGATGATGATGATCCCTACACAGTCTTCAACTCAACCATTATGCACACCATTCCACTCTATCCTCACAACTATACCCCATCCTTGCATCACCATTATGTACATTATGTACACACAGTACACACAACACAACACAGTACACACAGTACACACAACACACACACATTTACACCTTCCAACTTAACCCCTCATACCTCTATTCCAGGTGCGGTGGTACAGCCCCTTCCCTCTTCACACCTCATCTTCAGGGCCCCATCCCAGGCAGCTGGTAAGTGTTGGATGGATGCACTGGAGCTGGCCGTCCGCTGTTCCTCCATCCTCATCCGCTCCATGACCTCACCCTCCAACAAGGCCGATGCCAACAACGCTCTCAGTTCCTCGACTCTAGCGGCAGACAAGTGGAACGAGAGCGATTATGAGAAGCACTTCAAGGATCAGGGTGAGTCACAGAGGAAGGGTGAGTTGTGGGTGAGTTGTGTAGGAAGGGTAAGTGTTGGGGAAAGTGTTTGTGTGGGAGGAATGTTTTGGAGGGGAGTTCTGGAGGAAAGGTGAGTATTGTTGATGGGTTAAGGGTGAGTGTTAGTAAGGGTGAGTTAAAGATGAGTGTTGGGAAGGTTGAATTATAGAGGGAATTTGCTTGAGCTAGAGGTGAGTGATTTGGATGAGTGATGGATGAGTTATCAGGTGTGTTTTGGAGGTAGTAAAAAGGGATGCTGAGAAGAGAATGGTCTGTGTGAGAGAGAGAGAGAGAGAGAGAGAGAGAGAGAGAGAGAGAGAGAGCGAGTTTGGCTACACACAGACAGAATATGGTGCTCCCTAATTTACTATACCACCTGAGGGTTTAGGAAGGTCCAGGTGTTAGTGTGGCTCATCCCATCGGCATCACACCACCACAATCACTCGCACTCGGGCCCCTACTTGGCCAGCCACAATTTGCCTGCCACAATTTGCCTTCATATCTCCACCCATTGGAAAACTTCACTTCTTTTTTTTCCTCACTACCCATCTTTACTTCTATCCCCCTCTCCACACCTTCGCTTTCTCTCCCTCTCTCCACACCTTTGCTTCTCTCCCACACTGCCCATTTTCACTTCTCTCCCCCTTTCACCTCTCTTCCCCACTACCTACATCTTCACTTCTCTCCCCCACTGCCTGCCTACCCTCACCCACACACACTCCCTCTTGCACTCTCTCATCGTCCAGTCCCTCTCCTCTGATGTCAAACTACCAATGGACACAAGCAACATCATTCACTTGCTAAAACAATGTGGGGATAATCATAGTAGTGTGTGTAGAGGTGAGTGTATAGTGTGAAGTGTGAGAGTATGGTGCTGAAAATAGTTAAACAGCCATCATTTAAACTGTAGCATGAAAGGAAGCCAAGAATTTGTCATTGAATTGAAGGCTATAGAAGGCTGTAAACTACTGTACTGTAGGCCCATACCACATAACCGGCTTTATCAGTATGGATGGTGTTTTGTGGCACAGTTTGACACATTCTATAGCCTCTAATTAAATTACTATAAAAAATTGTAAGTCATACATAACATTAAATATTTTTTCCAACACGTGTGAAAATTTTTATATATAACCAGGGAATTAAAGCTCCATAATTGTTGTTGATGTATTGAAGGTTACTAAATTCTTCAAACTGTGGCAAGAAATGGAAAGGCTCTGTATAAAGATGTGTGTCTTTGTGATATGAGTTTGGATGAGTGAGTAACCTCCAGTGTACCAACATCATCATAAATTATACCTGGTGTAGATATGCTTACAACTTTTTTATATGAACAGTAAATTGCAAAGAACATTTTTAACAGTGATGTTTTTTATATACATTTTACTGTATATTCTTGTCCATGTATTTTTGTAGTCTTCTGTATAACTATGTATTTCTTTAGTGTAGAATATAATGTGATATATGAATGTTATACATAAAATGTTTTGGCCCTGATGCCAATTTTAGTATTTTTTTCAATGGCCTAAAATAAACTTTCAATGTTTGTTAAAACATTTTTGTGAAAAAATGTATAGTCATGGGTTTTTGCACATAAGATGTAATTTAAGTTCTAACTCTAAAAAAGTACTGTACAGTACAGTACTATACTCACAAACATTGGAGGTTTACAGAATTAGCCAAAAAAAGCCGCTGAACTGGTAACCATTGTGTTTTAGCTGTGTTGTGTGTAGCTGTGTTGGTGGTGGTGAGGGGGATACAGAAGGGATTCATTAACTCAATACTATTTGGCTTGACAGGTTTTAAGTTAAATCGAGTAAGATATTAGCAATTTGGAGCCTGCTGATTCCTTCAAGCTCTGCTACACACCAGACTACCTAAACTGAAGTATAGGTAGTCTTTGTTGTAGTCAGGTCATTGACTCGTGAAGCTGTTGGAAAATTTGTATTGGTAAAAACTAATAAAATATTTTTTTATAGGAGGTCATTTATATTACGGTGTTTCACTTTTGCTCTCCGAGACATTGAACAAATTTTCTGTTTAATTGCACAAACTTAGTTCATATTCTCTTTTGTTCTTAAAGTTTTAAGGAAGTATTAGTTCACATATACCTTAGAGAAATACAATTCAAATTATTCTGAAAGAGTAAAGTGGGACTGTCAAGCCATATGAGTTAATGAGGTTCCGCTCTCTTCAATTAATGTTTCTGGCTGATGTAACCTTTCCTTGCTCATTCACTCATTGACTCTTTCTTTCTCTCTCTTTCTCCCTCCCTCCCTACTCGCCCTTTCCTCCCTCCCTCCCTCCGTCCCTCCGTCGTCTTTCCCTCCATTCCTCCTGCTCCTCAACTAACTCTTGGCTACACCTCCTTCCCTTCCCCCTGGCAAACACACACTGGTGTTGGTCATCTGTATCGGTCAAAACTTTTATTCCTTCACTCTCATTTCCTTGGGTTCTGATGCATGTGAAAATGTTTGCATGGATGTAAACAAAAATATATATTGGTACTGTATGTTGATGATATATAATGTTGCATGATGTTAAATTTGTATATATTTATTTTTTTTATTTATTTTTTTTTTTTTTTTGTAAAAATGATCGACACTATGCACGACCCTTCAAAGACACCGCATGCCTGATATTCATGATAACTGATAATTTGTTATTCAAAATTTTCATCTTTTTGCATGTCTGTGTGTTTGAATTGAATTGCCGACCTCTACATAATTCTCTCCTTTGGTTTCTATTATGATAAATACACAATACTCGAAAAATCATTGTAACTGTTTACGGTCTGTGAAAATTCGGAAAAATTGTGAATAACGGTTTTGTTGGTATAACAATTTACTGGGGGATTATCAACTCGCATATCCTCTCTTGGAGGGAACAAACACTGTCGATATCTGGTCATTCATGTCCCCCCCCCACCTTCCCTTCCATTGGATATCTACACATCCATCGGACACTTCTCATCACCATACCTTGTTAACCATTTGACACCTCTCTGTTACCCACCATACACACACACACATACATACATAACACACCAAACCATCCACTCCTTTACCACCACCTGGGAACACACAGTACCAGACCTGACGCCAGAGGTCTCAGATGACTCCAGCACAGGGGTCAGTCCCGAGTACTCCCCGATCACATCCCCTCAGTCATCTTGGCGGGAGTGTGTCGTTCAACTTGTGGGGGGGAGTACAGAGGGGACCCCCACACGCCAACCATCCTCTCAAAACCCCCGCGACCCCTCCCCAACCCCCTACTACCGCAGACTGGCCGCAGCTATACACATGGCTGATCAGGAGCTCAAGCGAGCCCCGTCCCCTCGAAGGCTGTCACTGAACCCTGACGACGCCAGCCCCTCCGACAACTCCCATGCCAACACTCCAGAGATACGACACAAGAGGAGGAACCCTGTCACCAAGACCCCCAGTACCAGAAGCGCTGCGCCCAGACTCGGGGTCAAGCACGGTAGCTAATTTACCCCCATATCCGATACCCACAACAACCCCCCTGCAGCCTCCCCTAGGTCGCATTGCTTAGGGTGTTATACAAAGAAAGTGATGAGCCAGGCAGTGATGATGACTAGTGTATTGGATCCAAATAATATTAATGGATCCTTAATATTGGTCAGTGTCATTGTCTACCTTCTGACTTTCCTTGTTCACAGCCCTTACTTGGGTTCCATGGTGGCCCAAAGCAGCTTGCTGGTCTTTCATAATTATTGGCTTGGGAATTATGACTGATTCTTTCTTGATGCATCCTCATGTTCTCACTCATGTTGGGTTGCAGCTTGCAATTTGGGAATAATATATAGTAGGGCAATTGGAATTTACTAATGTGTCCAAACTCAAGTGAAAAACAATACCTCAGTGTAGGTGGACTGTTTCCAGGTACAGTTTGGAGAAATTAGTAACCTCCAATTTACTGTCAGTATTTATCCCATTAATCACTGCATACTCAGCTGTATGGTTGCCTGATTCTCTTCACAACACTATGTGACATAGATTGCTAGTGCTGTACAGTGTACGTAGCCAGTGAAACCAACAAATATAACAAACTCATATATTTTGTGTTTGCTGAGGTATGTGTATTTTTATCCACATCAATTTTCCTTTTTTCTTGTGCCTTTTTTGAAGGCTGAATGGTAACCTGGGAAATTCCTAGCCATTATAATGAATGTGGGATTGATGCCCTGCCATTCCATCTACAGTAGTTGGAAAAACAGCCCTACTCTGGTCATGGAGTGTAACTAGTGCTGCAACCAGTGTGTGAAGTGGTTGAGTCCAATTAATGTGAATAAAAATGCATATACAGTTTCGCAAATTCTCTGGGTAAACAGTGGCCATGTTTGTTGAGATATGGCTGAAGGCAGTAGTTGGCTGAATTCCCGCGGTAGGCTTACCATGAGCTGATATTACGGAACGGACGTAGTGATGTTGAAAACAGCCACAAACAAGACTGAGGTGTTGTGTCTATATAAGTATGGGTACTAATCTGAAATTATAGAAGAAATTATGCCACTAAAAGACCAGGGAATAAATCTAACCCAGCCTGAATATTTTAAATTCTTCCTAGACTTTGGGAGCATAGTTATTACTTTGCAGACAGTAACTAGTTTGATTTTTTTTTCTGGGTAACAAAATGTATTCCTTTCCACAGGAAAAAGTTCCTTGATCCACAAGCTTAAAATATTTCAATTACCTTGAAAAACAGCTGATGTTGTGTATGTTTGCTGCAACATATTTTTTTTGCTGTCATAGTAAAATCACCTTTATCCACGGATTGTGTCTTGGAATTAGTTCTCTTGTTCTGACTGGGATGGGTTCAAATCCTGTTGTCATTGGTGTTTATTCTCCAGCAAAATGTGGCACATCATTGAGTGCTATATGACTGCTTGTTTGCTTGTCTTGGCAATAATACTCTCAATTTATGTCTCTTAATTACCATTTTCTATAACTTCTGGTGTGCTTTTCATTCTTTCTGATCTCCCATTTTATAAGCTTCGTTCTTGTTCCCATCTAAATATTCAACAACTTTAATTGATTTACTTGTGTTTTATATGTTATGTGTTTGAATGTTGAGTTTTCACTCCATAAAGTCAACCACCATTTAGTCATTGGCTCAATCAGTCAGCCTCCACATTGACACTTCCATTCCTAGCTGTCTCCACTCCACATGCAGACAAAGAGCTCCACCACCAGTAACTCACTCAATATCACTCCACATCACTCCACATCCACACAGGAATTCCACTACCACTCACTCAATATCACTCCACATCCACACAGGAACTCCACTACCACTCACTCACTCAATACCTCTCCACTTCTACCTAGCCGTTCCCTCCACATCCACACAAGAATTCCACCACCACTAATTCAGTAGCCACTCCACTCACTACATCTCCTAGCCAAAACTCTTCATCTATATATTCAATCAGTTCATTACCATTTGACAATTCCTCAACTCCACTTTCATCTCGGCCCATTAACCCACACACACTCATGCCACACACAGTTCCTAAACTCCCATACTTTCCCAAATCTTCTCCCACAACCTTAGTACCTTCTACAAGCTCTCCACACAACTCCCCACACTTTTAACTACCCTCTCCCCACAAATTACACACTTATTATACACAATTTCAAACAAACAACTTCAAATAAACTCACCTTTCCCCACAAGCTCTATACAACCACAAACCCTACACAACCCCACGCACCTCCCACAACCCCCAGATTTGGATGACGCCAGCCACACAGACGAAAACGAATACCACCGCGAGTCGGGCCACTTCTCGGGAGCAGAGCCCATGACAGCCAGCGAGTCCGAGTCCGAGGATGGCTCACACAAGGGAGACCAAGATAGGCAGGAGGAGGAGGAGGAGGAGGAAGAAGAGGATTATGATGGGGTGGATGATCAGCCACCCCTTGAGTCCCCTTTTGTTGCCAATAAAGAAGGGGAAATGGGTGAGGTAAGTATGTTACTTTGTCTGTTACTGATAATATACACTAGTTGGAAGTGTTTGTGTTCTTGGTGTTCCAACCAGAGTTATATTAAATATTATGTAAGAGTAGATTATAAACTACTGTACACCTCTTGAGCTGGAAACTGCTATGTTTCTCTTGAAAATGCAAGTTGCAACTCCCTCTCACAAAAATCCTGAAAGATGTACAGTACAACCATGACATTATGGCCTTTGGTAACACTGAACCTCATTCTATATTTCATCATCAGACCACTTCCATCCCAATTAACATGGGTAATAATACAAACAGTATACATGTTTCACATTTTGTGTGGATGTAAAACGTGCCCTGTGTATGACTAATATGTTTTATGTTTGTATTGATGTAGGCAGGAGAACAGGTGGAGGAATTAGAGGAAGAGAACAAGTCACTCATCTGGTTTCTGCTCAAGCAAGTCAGACCTGGAATGGACCTCAGTAAAGTGGTCCTCCCCACCTTCATCCTTGAACCTCGCTCCTTCCTTGACAAACTTTCAGACTACTACTACCATGCTGACCTCCTCTCAAAGTGAGTCATCTTCCACAGTAGTTAGGGCTGTATTCAAGTAAGTCATGGTTGAGATGATAATGATAAGGGGCATAATGGAATTAATAGACTTTTTATGGAGCCATCCCACCAGTCACCATTATTATATAGTAAACATCCAATGGCCACTTTATAGGTTATAGGCAAATTAGAGTGTAATTTCTTCCCCCCCTTCCCCTCCCAGGGCAGTACATGAGGATGACCCATTTACACGGATGAAGGAGGTGGTGCGTTGGTACCTCTCTGGGTTCTACAAAAAGCCAAAAGGACTGAAGAAGCCATATAACCCCATCCTTGGTGAGACCTTCCGCTGCTACTGGAGTCATCCCAATGGTTCACGCACCTTCTATGTTGCAGAACAGGTGAGGAAATGAGAATGTGCCTCTGTACCTCTAGGTCTTTGTCAAATTTATCATTTTTACATTTATAGTTGCGAAAAATCTTCTACCCTATTCACAAAATATATACTGTAAGATCACATAGTAAAGACCTACTGAAGCTGAAATAATAATCTGTAGTTTGATCACTGTGTGTATGTGTGAATCAAATAGTAACTCATTTACATTTCCCTTCATTATAAAGAAAAATAGTAGAAATATGGAGTTATCAAAGAGCAAATGGAGCATTTTTCATGTCATTAAATTATATTGAATAAATTTATATACTTTTCATTCCTATGCAGGTGTCTCATCATCCCCCAGTGTCAGCGCTGTATGTCACCAACAGACAGGAAGGTTTCTCTGTCAGTGCCACAGTCCTTGCTAAGTCAAAGTTTTATGGTAAGAGAATGTCAGCTGTTTAATCAGTAATTAGTATCTCAAAAATCTGTCGGGAAGTTTATTAGTTCAAATAGTCACAAAGTATGACGTTGACATTCAGCGGGTTACAATCCAAAAGAAAAAGTGAAATCAATGCATCCCTCCCTCCCAGGTAACTCAACATCAGCGATCCTAGACGGTAATGTACTGCTGACCCTTCTGCCCAGAGGTGAAGACTACATCATGAACATGCCTTATGCCCACTGTAAGGGAATCTTGATGGGTACACTCACCATGGAACTTGGGGGCAAAGTTACCGTCGAGTGTGAAAAGACTGGCTACAGGACTGAGCTCGAGTTTAAACTCAGGGTGAGATCATGATCATAATATGTACAGTAGATTAATTGAAGATATGAAAAAGATTATGTTAAAATTCTTCCTGTCTTGTGTCAAATAACATGTGCACAAACTACATAACCAATACATAGGCATACATTTTAAGGGGGTGCGGGAGTAGGGGACAGGCTTGGGGGGGGGGGATTTGGGGGGTGAGGAAATAGGGGGACAGGCTTGGGGTGGGTAGAAAGCCTGTCCCCTATTCCCACACACCCCCAAACCCCCCCACCAAGCCTGTCCCCTACTCCCGCACCCCTCTAAACCCCTCCGAGCCTGTCCCCTACTCCTGCACCCCCCTAAACCCCCCCACCAAGCCTGTCCCCTACTCCCGCACCCCCCTAAACCCCCCCCAAGCCTGTCCCCTACTCCCGCATCCCCCTAAACCCCCCCACCAAGCCTGTCCCGCTATTCCCGCACCCCCTTAATCCCTAACCACTGCCCACATAACCTCATGGCACCTTCCCCTATACTACAGCCGTTCCTGAGTGGGTACGATGCCAACAACATGGTGAGTGGGAAGCTGAAGTTGGGTAAGGACACACTGGCAACTCTAGAGGGACACTGGGACGGCAAAATTATCCTCACCGACAAGCGCACTGGGGTACGTGGCTGCCTCTTGGTTTATGATGCCTCTTTGTTAACTGTATTGAATTTAATAAGGTTTTCATTGCCTTATTTGCCATTTTCTCAGCATATTTACTTTGTCTCGTGTTCACAATTTTAGCAGGTTTTCATTGCCTTATTTCCCACGTTATTTATCTAGTTATTTTTGTCTTGTCATGTTTTCATCCCAGTAGTTTCTCACTTTTTTCTCTCTTATTGTTGCATTAAGAAATTTCTATGTTAAAGCAATATTAGGTATTTCCATTTTCACATTATGTATTAAAGAGTTTGTGTGATACTTATATACTATAATACTATATGTGATAGATAATCAGCCATGTTTAAATTGCATTCTGAAGTGTAATGTGTCATGTAAACAGGAGGAGGAGATTCTGTGGCATGCAACACCAGAGATCAAGAGCAAAAGACTACAGAGGTTCACAGTGGCAGTGGACCAGCAGGGACCTTGTGAATCCGAACGGTTGTGGCAGCTAGTCTCGGCAGCTATTAAAAGTGATGACCAGGTGAGGCCACAGTGTACAAAGAATAATAGAGGAAGACAAAGTGACACGAATCAACAGCAGGATTAAAATATCTACAGATACAATGTAATGGTGATGTGGTCTAGTTAATGAATGGGGAACTTATTTGGAAATTTCTTCTGATGACGGGTTTGACCAAGATAAATCTTTGAGTGCAATGATGAAGGTTCTCATTCTGCCTTTTTTTTGGCTGATTAAAGCTGTCAATAGTAATAATAATTTGTTCCCATTATCCTGGCATAGTCAACAGTGGCCAACTTTGCTCTTGGTTAATGATGCCATATCCATCAAAAAACTTGCCTAAATTAGCCCCGGGCGTCTTTCAGGTTGCAGCAACAGAAGAGAAGACCATCCTGGAAGAGGCCCAACGCAGTGCTGCTAGTGAGAGGAAAGCCAAGTGTGATGAATGGGTGCCAAAATATTTCATCCAGGTAGGTTTCATGTAATTTTTCATCATATTCCCGTTGAAGGTTGAAGGAGGTGGCTACTGTAGTCAGTCATATGTATGAACTTCTATCCGTTACATCCTCTTTCCAGGACCCATTGAGTGGGGCATACGTGTACCGTCACTCTGACTTGAGGCCATGGGACCCTCGTACTGAC
Organism: Petrolisthes cinctipes; assembly: GCA_033782935.1. Taxonomy (NCBI): domain Eukaryota; kingdom Metazoa; phylum Arthropoda; class Malacostraca; order Decapoda; family Porcellanidae; genus Petrolisthes; species Petrolisthes cinctipes. The sequence continues at coordinate 75,589 of JAWQEG010001778.1, read as the reverse complement.
CTCTTCCAGTACGAGTATAACTACATCATCTCCACCCGCACCAGACACAAGGCTCCCATGATTAGGACGGCCTCCATCGTCAGTGTTGACCCCAAGTGTGATGTGAGTAATGGAAACATTTGAGGACATTTGTAAGAAAGTAAACCTTGTTGACAGCACACATACCTTAACTACTTACTTTTTTTTTTTTTTTTTTTTTTTTTTTTTTTTTTTGAGGATGTATGATGTATAAAATTTACATAGTTGGCACTATTCTCAGGTACAAGGGAGGACTTATATTATACATCATTGGCAGTTGATGTGTTAAAAAGAAAAACTATCTTTTGTTCATATGGAAATTGTCTTGAAAAAGTTTCCATGGCTGTTGAAAGTTGTGTGAACTAAACATTTCATATAAATTACACTCTTAAAGGTAAAAAATTAAGGCATCATTACACCTTGGCTACAGGTGGTGAGGGTAGCAGGTGTGGAGAGACTTCGAGGAGTGTTTGAGCAAGCTGAACACGAGGAGACGAGTTCCGGGGACCATGAAGACGTTCCAGACCTCCCACAGGCTCCATTGTCTCAGCCAATTACTGTCAAGAGGACAACCCACACTGCAGCACTCTCACCTAGGTATTTATTTTGCTTTATTCTTCTCGCCTTACCTTACCTCACACTGCTACACTTTCACTCAGTTAAAACTGTATTTGCCCATGACCAAATTTCCCCCGTCTCTTTCCAGTTTGGTGGAGGCTTTGAACAAAGTGTCAGCAGGCCAGGACACACTGCTGGTGGAGGTGCGAGCATTACGGCAGGAGATGGACACCCTTGGCAGACGTGTGTCATCCATCGGTGGCCAGCGGAATAGGTCAGGTATTGGGCAGGAGGGTGAGAGTATCTTCCCACTCTCAACCCAGTCATGGGCATCCATTCTAGTGGCCCTACTCTTCTACTCTCTGATTCACTGGGTGGTAGAACGGGTGTGGTTGTAGTTGTGGGTGCTGGAGCGGCTCTGGATGTGGGTAGTGGATCGGGTAGAGTTAATGTAAATTTTGAGTATAGATGGAGGTAGTTAACTACTATGTAGTGGAGTTATAGTCTATTTTTCTGTAGCTGACAGACAGTAATTATCCACATTTGTTATCAACATGTTTCTGACTGGCTGATGTACATTCTTTTTACCTGTGGGTAGCGAGTTTCATTCAACCACGTTTAGATTCTACTCTGTTGGTTGTGGATGTTCACCATCAGCTTAAGAAAAACAGACTATTGTGTTGAGTGAAAGGATTTGTTGCTCTAGATAGTTAGTGAAGTGGTTATACAGTACGTTTGAGTATTAAAGAGAGGTAGATTAGGTTGTGGATGGTGATTTGGTTGCTGAAGATTATATAATATTGAATTGAATAAGTGACTTTGTTGAGTGTAAGTGAAAGTGATAGACACATAAAGTAGGGGGAGAGGTGCTGATTTGGTTGGTTGAAAAGGATTTATTAAAGCATGAGTATTAAGATATTGCACTTGTTTTTGTTCTTGTAGAAGGGTGAATTGCAGTTTTGGGTGGTAGAAAGTTTCCCATTTGTTTATGTTGGTGGAGAAGGTTTAAGTGCATCTGTAAGTGTTAGAAAGTTCCCTTTTGAGTGCCATCCATAATGTATAAGTTACTTGGATTAGCCTGGGATAGTAGAGATCATTCTGTAAGATGTTTTGCAAATAGTTGACACTGATATTTTTTTTTTTTTTTTTTTTTTTCTTAATCATACATTCTGCTTCCTCCTGCTTATGGGAGAGCCACTAAATTAAATACAATACATACATTTCATGGTCCTTTTGCTGGAAGTGGTGAGAAACTATGGTCTGCAGATTTACATTTAATATGTTTACAATAATTCTGTCAGTAGATGTTATCAACTGTTGTATACACACTTTGCAACAAGAATTGAACTGTCTCATCTGACTCCTAAGGTTGAACATTGTTTGGCAGCTGCAAGAAGTGGAAGTGAGTAAAAGTAACATTTTATCCCATTAGATTGATATTAAAAGTTCAAGGGTTTCTCATGCCAAAGAAATATAAAACATGGGTTGACTACATTACTGGAGAAGGCAGACGGGTAACATACATGGTGTCCATAAATTATCCAAATGGATTGTATTGACAAAGTTGCCGTGTGAAGAAGTAAAAGCATAACATCAACAATGGCTCATCTCTAAATAATGTACAGGATTTTTAATTCATAGCGCCACAGAACCACATATGCAGATGGAGAGAGTCAAAGTATTACTGTATAATGATAGCAGTCTTTACAAGACATGGTCAGAATATTAAAGAAACTCTTAATTTATATTGAATTTGTACTTCACTGTCTAAGGGATGTTCGTTGAAGTGCTGTAATGCAAAATTGCGCTGCATACATTTTGCCTCAGAAAATTAGAATAGAACAAAAACAGTGTATCATTGTGATGTAGAGGGTTAATTAGTGTGAACCATGCCATGTACACCACCACCATGTCCTCACTACACACCAGGGTACATGTAATGCTCTCCAGAGACAACATAACATCATGACCATGGTTAGTTCACTGTACTGGTATTGTCACACTGGGAGCTAACAATGTACGAGTAAATTAAAGCTTTCTCCTTCATCTGCCAGGTTTCTATACAGTTAAAACATTCCAGCTATTCTTCCTCTCTTGTTGCCTCTGCTGCTTTTGTATTCCTTTGTATTTATCCTTCCTTCCTCCCTTCCTAAGTTCTTGCTTTCTTCCTTCTTCACTCCCTCCCTCTCTTAAAAGTGTCATGGTGGCAGCTACTTCCCATGGGATAAGATTTCTCACCAGATGCACTGTATAATGAGATGCAGAGTAAAAGTAAGGAATAGTAATTTTATTGTTCTAGGGATAGGCTGTTATGTTGGCAAAGAGTGTATTGTAAATAATTGTCTTAAATCACAGTTTTGGTGATCCATTAGTTTACAGTACAGTACTGTATATGGAAATCATTAATACAATGATTAATTTTTTTAGTTATGAGATCTGTTGTTATCATTCTGTTTACAAGAGCCAGTTCAGTTTGTGACTGATTTTTCATAAGGGCCATTGAAGAAATTTTGTTGTGCCAGTAAGGATGGTTCTGTATTTACATGTAAGGATATTGAATGCTGTTTAGTTCTGACAAAACACCATATGACGTCTTACTGTCTCCATAGTTTGTGTGGTTGAGAGTGCATTTTAAAGTAAGTAAGTAACCTATCAATAAATTCAGTACACATAGTTTAATCAACCTACTTAGCTTCCTGGGAGGAGTCAGATTACTGGTTGTATTGTACACATTACTACAGACAATAGAGTAGGCTTCACAGTATTAATTGAATTGGCTGTGGAAGTGTGAACTTAGAGCTTCCAACACTCCTCTCTGGTATTGGAATAAGATAAGGAAAAACTGTGGTCTGTTCAAGAGTTTCAGAACAAAGAAAATACTGTACATTCCTTTTTGCCTCATCCTTTCCTTTATGTCAAAATTGACAGTTATTATTATATTCATATGGATTCCCACTTCATTTTTTCTAGGAAACTTCCATTAAGGCAGAACAGTAACGTCTTCATCCATCAATATTAAGATAAATTTACTACATACAGTACACATAAATAAGAGGATGGATATTCCCCCAAAATCTTGAATGGATCAAATTAAAGAGACAGTGACAACAGGGGTTTTGGCAAGGTGGTGGTGATAATTGGCACAGTAACTCCATATAATATCCTGAGAGCCATCCTACCTATCACCACCCATGACTCATCTTTTATAGGTTCAGTTAGACAGAATGTATGAGAAAAATGCAGTCACAGTTCATAATTGGTAGCCATCCCAGTACAGATGAATGAGTCACCACAAAGAATCCTTTTTGTAAAATGGCTTAGTGTGTTGTATACAATATAACAGAAATAGGTCTGCATCAGATCTTCATTTGTATTCAGTACAGGATATATTGTAAATAATGCCATAAGCAATTTAAAAAAAGGTGCATCATCAATGTCGTTCTGCCAATGTTAGTTAATATTGAAATGTTACTGTATTGTAGAGTGATAGAGTGAGAGAGATATGAAGCATGATAGTACAGTATTTGTTATAATCAGCATTGAAGATAATTTACCATAAAAGTATTACTATGTCAGTTCAAGTTAGACATCGGGTAATACTTATATACATGTACTGTATGTACAGAATTAAAACCACAATGATGTCATGGTATAATGAATTCAACTAATCCACAGGAAATGTATAAGAAGACAGATTTTAAAGTTTTAATTTGCATATTTGGGTATCACACTTCCTGAAGAGATCTTGAAATGTAAAAGAACGTTTAGAATTCAGTTTTGTCTTTATCTTTCCTGTGGGGTAATGTGAGTATGTACGTAAATATGTATATATACAGTAATGCCATACAGTACAGGATCATATGATTTCAAATGCCGTGAAAATGGAGGAAGAAATTCGATTGAGTCATTGTATGTTTGCTCTCCACTGTTGTGTGTTGTCACCTTATTTAAGAGAAAGATCTGATTTATTATTCTCTAAGTTCACTTCACACACACACACACACACATACACATACAGTATACAGTGTACTAAACATGCATTAAGTCTTTCATAGATCCATTGCATTAGGTCTTGTCTGTATACCTGGACTACAACGTGTAGTTTGTGTTGATAGATATGTCTCCAGTTTTAATGGAGTACAGTATTATAAACTACACATGTATTTGGTATCTTATAATATCAGTATCTGTGATGATATCTCTTTGTGTGCAACTTTATTATAATTATCAACTTTGATTTTTCCACCACCTTAGTCAAACAAGAACCATCTACAGCAGTGCTGGACACTTTTGCAAACTGTAAATTCTGTGGTTGCCATGGTACTGTAAGAGATACAAATAATTTGCATTTGCATAACTGCAATTTTTAAGATGTTTGCTGATTTGTAGTTGCAGAAGACCACAGTTTGAGTTTGCAGATTTGAGTTTGTAGAAGTGAATTTTTGTGTGCAGTTCCCAGCACTGGTCTACTGTACAGGGCAACCTTGATTTAACTCTGATAAAGTCCAACGGCATTTCATATCCCGGCCTAACCCAGAGTATGGGAAAAACAGATACCGGGTGTGGATGGTTTTTTTGGCAGTGATAAATTTCTTTCTGTAGTTCTTATTCATCCGAATCTTATCATTCTGCTCTCTTTATATATGAGGCTTAATCCAAGATGGTGTGCTAATTTAACAGCACAGTAGAAGGCTGGGTTAAATCAAGGTTCTAAATACACTGAACACAACAACACTTGTCTTTCTTATCATTTTTGTTGAATTTGTCGCGTGAGCATTTGTGTGTAATATTAGTGTTTGGGTGATGGTGTGAATTTTCATAAATATTACTACATAATAACTGTATTACCATTATACCGTACTACAGTATTATTATTATTATTACTTTCACTCTGTTTCTGTTCTGTTCTGTACTATTATTATTCATTTAGGAGGCAGTTGTAACCCTCACAAAATGGTGGCTATTGAATCTGTGGTAGTCATTGTACTTATTATGAAGGAAGGACCCAAGAAGAAGATGAGGAGGAGGAAGAGGACCCATTCTTGGAATGGTAACAATTATAGTATGAGAGGTGGTAAATATTGTGTTATAAAATGGCAAGGATCATTATATTTATTTTTGTTGTTGATATTATTTTTAAATGGTAGCCTTCATTATCATACAATATAATATAAAGAGAAGAAAACCCACTGAATAAGTCATTGGGTGCGATGAAAGAGGCAAGAATATTTACAGCAGTATGGAGGCTATGAATTCCTTGAGACTATACCAACAAATAGAGTACTGTACTGTACTTTGCTGTTTTGAAGCAAGGTTGTGAGGAGTCGATTGCTTCCAATTCACCTCCAGCATCTTATACCTTCAATGTTTTTGAGAACATGATAATCTAGTCTTTGAGAAATATATAATATCATGTAAAAAAAAATACTTTACTTCAAAGGTTGAACATATTCGTAAAGACTTGACTCTAGAGGTGATATTGGAATGTAGATACGACTTGGTGAGGTCCTTGAGATGCATGAGTGTGTGTTGTGTGTGTGTATGTATGAGTGTACAGTCACCAAAAGAAGTTCTGTCATCTCTCCAGTATGTTGATTACCTCCGATATTTAGACATACCTGTAGTGTTGTTTCATACTTACCTCTTCTGCATGACTCTGTTGTACCCAAGGACGTATACACTCCAGATGGAATTTTTACACATTCCCGACAGTACAATTCATACCAACTGACAGGAGAGTAGTGACAGACCTTTTGGTGACAACTGTACGTACCAGATACTGTACTGTAGTGTGTAATTACAGTAAAGCATGGAAGTGTAATGGCTCCAATTCTGTGATTGTACATGATAAACTAAAGTATCATCAGTACTGTGGTGGAAGTGCAAGAATTGAGCTGGATACTAAAAATTTCATAGTGGAAGTTATAGTTAAACTGTGGTCCCAGAAAACAGCTAAAAGTCCATAATTATAATCAGTCATTAAATTTGTTATAAAAATCAAACGTGAACATTGCTTAAAGCATATGGAAAAATTATTTACAAGTCTGTACTCATATCCAGGTACTGTATATCAGTTTTGTAATGGGAGTATGAAGTGAACAAGGAATGGAAGAATCTATCACTGGAAACCACTTTGCTCTCTGAATGACATTATGGTTGACCCAGCCAAGTCTACATACCCTCCCATTGTATTCTTGTATGTGTGTGGCTATGAAAAAGGAGGAATGAGCTTTGAAATGATTGTAAAATCACATTGTGCATTGCGTGGGTTGGAAAGAGTTACCTTTGTTTGAGCTGTAAGAATATAGGAAAGTCACCGATTCACATGTTACATGAATAAGAAAACATCCACCGCTCAACCATGCCCAAACTTTTAAAGCCCTTCACTGGCCGAATACCCACTCTGTCAGACAGATACCCAGTCTGTTTTGGCTACATTTTTAAGTATGTACAGTAATTCCTGTAGTGTGCATAGTTTGGTTTGAAACATTCCCGTTTTTCCCTCGAGTGTTGGCTCGTCAGGTTGGACATTCGGCAGGTGTTGGTTTTTTCCACTTTTTTTTCTCTCTTTGCATGGCGAGAAGATCGAGGTACAGTTGTGCAAATGAATTTCTGGCATGACCCAGATGGAAGTGCTCGACTGCCTCCAGTATCTGGTAACTTGCACCCAGTACAGTATATGTACTGTGCTATACTTGCTTACATCTACTGTATTATCTCAATACTGATATATGTTTCTGGTAGCTCCTACTATATGCTTGGTTTAGCAATCACTGAAAGGAGCTAAGAATCTTTCATTGTGGTGTGCTGTAAATTCATTTGTTAAAATTGTACAGTATAGCCATGAGCAAATTTTTGCTGACATTCCTTGATGGCTTTATTTGTTACTGATTCTGGTGAACTGATAATGGAGGTGATGCAAGAAAAGAAAAGCTACAGTACATCAGTGGAATGTTTGTTACACACAAACAATCCTTCATGGCATACAAGCAAAGTAATTGAATGGAAATTCAGCAAACTTTTTATCATGACTGTACAGTACCTTCATTAGGGATGCATTACTTGTAGGCTACATTTTAAGTAACCAAAAAGTAGTAAATCCGTACCCGAGGTGGTATTCATAATACTAATGGAAAGTGAGAACTGTACTGTAAAATGTTGACAATTTGAAGGCTGGCAGTTTCACCAACTGCTGAGAAACAGATTAGGTTACTACAGTTTTGATGTTTTGTTTTGTGGGATACAGTACTGTAGTTTGATGAAATTGCAAGCCTCCAAGTCTATAATTTACCCTTTTCAAATACTATACCAGTATTTCAGTCATAAGCATATGCCATCCTGATTATTCAGGTAATGTTAATAATCTGTTTGCTGCAGATAATTACTTCAGTATTTTGCTCTGGCTAACACCATACGATTTTGCTCATCACAGGGTAACCCCAAGCAGCAGAAGGGTTAACAGAACAACCATAAAGGAAAAAGGTATTCTGTTACCCCACATCCATTTCAAACCCATTCTGCAGCTGACCTACATTATACTAAGACTAAAACTAATACCAAACCCTAAATACAGTAGTTAATATACCCTCACTTCAGGTGTTTTATGCCTTATCAAGATTTAACTTGGAAATGTAGAAACAATTAAGTACAGTGTTTGCACTTAATAGTTTTTACTGCCTACTTGAATGTGAATGGAATAAAAATGAAACCAAACAGAAATAGATGCATACTATACTATGTAAAGCCATATGTTACTGCATCATTCTGTGCGAAACTCTGATCACGAAAACCATAGTTAGTGCTGTTTGGAAATAATTATAGAGATGCACTGTTGATATTAAAAGTCATTATCACAGAGTTTTGAGTGGTTCAGTAATATATTTAATGGGGCAAAAGATCATCCTAAGCAGAGGTACTGTAGTCTTGTTTTGGGTAAATAAAAGAAAAGACTTAAGTATCCCCAACTGAAAGGATAAAGGATTCACATACAGTACCACAGACAACATCCAAAGGCTTGCATCCCTCAAACAGGATGAAAGAATTGGGTACAGTACCATTATAATGAAGTACTGTACCCAGGGTGTGGATGTGTTCAGAGTTTCAGCTTAATGTTTTGTGTGTGTATAAAACAATACTTGGCACAGTGAAACATAATATGTACCTGTACTAAGATGTACATAACAGTACACCACCAATGTTCAGCTCATGATGGGTTGGTGTATATTATTTATATATCCATCACATGGCTTAGTATATATGTATAAATTCCAGTTGGGTTGGTGTACACTAAAATTATACTGTAAATACATCATAAGGGTTCGTGTACAGATCCCTAAGGTGTTGTACTGTACAGATCTCCTGAGATTCTACAAACCAATCTCCGGAGGTGACGTACAAATCTATAATGTGGTGTACAGTTGTATGAGGTAAAAGGCTGTATGCAAGAATATCCAAGGGCTGGGTAATAATGATACCTGGCACAATAGTTTCCTTCTAGACAGCACTCAGAGCCATCTTATTGATCATCATTATTGCCTAGCCCATGACCTTCTTGCATGTGGCCCAGAGTCAGTGTAGCCGAGTACACAAAGTATAGTCATGACCGATAACTTCTGCCCAAGCAAGCAGGATAAATGGAGACAGATAAAGCAAGCTGTTGTTTTATGTGATGATGTTAACATGGTTACTCAAAAAAAAAATAGAGGTTTACCACATATGATATTCAGTATGTAAACACAATAAACCACTGTACATTAAAGACAGCTTGCTTTACACAATTTATCTGTCCTGGCTGTTTAGAAATTATGATTCATGAGTGTACAGTCACCCCAAAAGTTTTGGAATCTTTCTCACAGCCTTGGACAGAGCAAGAGTACCAATCCTGTCTTGTTTTAAACCTCATATTCAGTGTAGGGGTGGTTTCAAAACTTTTATGGGTGGCTGTACATTGTGAGATGGGAAGGACCTTGATAAGAACAGTATAACTAACCTGGTACAATCAAAGACATGAGTTTTTTTATTCTTCCCTTCGCCATTGTGTAACTCAGACTCATACCAATTGTTTGCTAGAGTAAAAAAGAGGAATATGTGCCACTGCAGTTATATATAGATTCATATATTGACCTGTATATATTGTTAAACTTTAAAGATACCTTGATTATCTGAGCTTATATATTGGCAGGTAAAAAAAGGCACTAACTTTTAGTCTACGATTGTACCTTGTGAAACTGAAGTGATCTTGAGAACAATGCTAATCATGTACAGTTACCTAAATATCCCCAGTATCCATCTGATGTTACAAATCCTCTATTTGTTCCTGTCATGTGTGAAACACAAAGGTTTCAACTTGTAAATTAGTAATACAACATCAGTAGGGAGTACAGTAGATGTAATATTTACCCAATTACATGAACCTGAGCCTTATGCAAGAAAGATTCATATACCAAGCGTCATTAATGATTGGTATGACGGCTCCATGGGCTTTGTATAGAACCTTCATTGTGTTCATGGGCTAAGTGGTGATGTCAATAGGTATTACAGCAACATAGACACACCACATAAAGTCATTGTTACTAGTCATCATCATTGTGTATCCCTGTTACAGTACATATCTTGCATACAGCCCTTGGTACTTGTGAAGATTAGTAACATTTGGTTGGTAATGTAGAAATAGAGGGAACTGTACTATGTGATGGTGATGTATAGGTGATCTTGGTAGTCATCCATAACTCTTTCAGTAGTCAATACCCTTTCAACTCGTCTGATAAAATACAATACTGTATAACCTTAGTATTTAAAAAATCTGTATAGAAGAACCATTTAGAGCTTTATATAACTTTTCTACTGATATTAAAAACAAATTTAATGCTGTCACTGAGTTGGTACTACTGAAAGAGATGTTGTAGCAGCACTTGAGCTGGTGGTAGAGTAGTCCGATAGAGACAGTAGATGCACCCAGAAACACAAACTATATAGTGGACGAGAAGATTAAAACCCCGCCTGCCTGCACCTCCTAGACTGGCTATGGTTCATTCATTATAACTGTCCTGGATATTCCCCATACTCTTACAGCCACACTGGTAAAAAATACTGTTCTACACAGTTTTGGTCCAGTACAGTAATATTTGTCCTCATAAGTAATCCTTCCTTATTATTTTTATCCATAAAACTCCTTACACAGCTCAGTACTCAGAGATAGCTTAGTAACTTTTTCCAGAATCATAGTGAATGGATATTAGCTTCATATGGTGGGACTAACAGCAGTTGATAACCGATGAACATTTTTCTATAGCCAAAACTTCTCGCATACCCTTGTTATCACCAGTATTAGTTTGTCAGCAGTCACTGCTTTTGTATATCCCAGAAACGTTGAGATATAAACATTACCGAAAGAGCTGGGAAACTAACCCTTATGAGGACGAGAATCAAATACTAGTAAAACAAAGTACTGTACTGTATCCAGGTTAGTAATATTCTAAAGTATTTACATCACCTAGCCTGGTAAGGATTCCAGCTCTGCCAGTAATACAATATTTCCTTTCAAGCTACTTGTGGTGTTAAAACCCATTTAATATATAATTAAAAATATACTCAACATACAGCATCCTGAGGGCACGATAGCACTTGCGGAACCACAGCTCACCCGTCTTTGTGTAGAGACGACACCATTACCGCTAAGAAACCCAGCTGAATGCTTTTCTTGGTAGAAGCCTTGACCACAGGATACATTCCACTCCTTCAATCATAGACATCTCAAGAGATACAGGCCCCAAGAAGAACTTGCTTCTTCAAATGACTGCTATACTACTACTACAGTACCTCAGCATTTTAATACTCCAGCACTGTACTGTAAATTCTGTAATTGCAATGTTACAGTACTAGTAAGCTAGTAGGTCTTTCTCACGAGTTGCCTGGTTCTCAAGTACTTCATATAAAAGAATTATTATTCTGCCTTGAAGTGAAATGTTCTCAAGAGTAATACAGCCAAGGTCTCAGGTGGTGCTGTCTACCTGTAGATCAAAATAGTTAATTCCCACAGCAAAACATTCTTTTAGTATTTATTATTACATTATTAGAAATTTTTGAGTTGTGCCAATCCCCTCCACAGTATTTTTCTGGTTCTTTGTAGTTATATTTTCTGCATTTTGTGATGTGTTCATCACAAAGAACAATATCCAGTGAGTAGCAATGTCTCTCTTAAGTGGAAAGATTGTTGCCTTGCCAAACCACCCACGAGAATAGTGACTAAAACCTACAATGATCCAGTGACATATCGGTTCACCTGCTGCAAGGAAAACTTTGCTAATGCTATAAGGTGGTAATTTTTTTTAATGTCTTGAAGGAGCAAAAGTGCAGGAAATTTTGTACTATCATATAATTTTAATGGCTGTTTATTTCTGTATCGTACTAACATGCAACAGCAGAGACTATCTGGTCTTGAGACATTCCAACAACGACTTTTCATTTGGAAACATCTTAACTTTTGAAACAAAAAAATGAAAAGAGACCAAGGGAAAACAGAATAAATAAAATAGATCGGTCGTAAATAGAACAATCAGCCAAGGATACAATAAGTCAGAGTAGATTAAACCAAATCATATTGGAAGAGAAAAGCCGACAAACAGGCAGAGCAATCATCAATATCAGACCATAATGTAAATCAAATCAACATAACTTGATAAAAACCATGACTCCACCAGGTCAGCCAGATTAGAATTCAGCAGACTAGAGTTAACACAATGTAGATTCCATACATATCGCCTCAACCAGGTGTCAGTCCTGAGAGTAACTACTTACTCTCCTTGCATCAAGAGAAACCCACGGTAACAGAAGTCAGGGTAAGCAAGATATACTGTATAGGTAGCAGAGTACCAGTTAAGACCTCTGGTTAATTGAAGGCCCGGTTAAGACATCCGGTAAACACAAGGTCCAGTTAAGTGAGACATTGCTGATTTAATATTAGATTATGTTTGTGCAATATTGCTGTCTGTGTAGGCCAGAAAGGTCTAAGCTCATCACCCAGTCTTCTGTGAACATTTAATAGAAGAGAAGATGCACCTTTATAAATATATACTGTATATATAAATATATATACATACAAACTGTTAGGCAGTGTACCATTGCTGCTACATTATAAAGTCTATCATTGCAGGTTAAAATATCACCTCTGAAGTGGTTGAAGTTGTATTATTTGTTCTTCCTTGTAAAATTTTAATATATATTTCTGTACAGACATTTGGTAAAGTATATAGTAAAGACATGAGATAAAATTGTATCATTGTTCCTCCCGGTGAGTGCTACATGACTCTGTCCACTACATCTGATGAACGAGACCTTCAAATAATCATGCCTTTAGCGAGACTGAATTGCGAACCAAGTTTAAGGACCCTGTGATCATGTATGAGATTTGGCGGCTTCTGATTCCTCCTGATTGTCATGAAACAAGCTCTTTCTATATAGGTGGTGTTTTGCGTGTTTGAAGGACTCGTTTATCTCCAATATTCTGACTACATCACGGTCCCTTAAGGATTTCAAAATTTCATTAATAATACAAGACTATGAAAAATTGGGCCTTACTCTCTCGGATGATGACTTATGAAAGAAAGTACAGTATATACAGTATACCAATGTTTCCCATGAAAACATTGGTTATCCCAACATCAACAAAGTATCCTATATGTTGGTTAGCTGTACAGTACCCATTATATGACTGATCTATTTAGAGCAGGTACAGTACTACATGGTCCAAAATTCAATAAATACTACTATAGTGTAATAATAGGTAACTAGTGTTTAAACAATAAAGGATCAATATCATCATCAATTTCATCATCTGTAGTGTGTTGCAGTGAAGGTTGGGAGCTGCTGCCTTCCCTCAATGTTTTGGTTCGTGTCTTCTGTCGTCTCAGGTCTGGCCTATCCTTGGCGTCCACCCAGAAGGCTGAGTTAGACACACGTTGTGCCTTTTCCCTCTCGGCCACATTGTCATGTTCATAGATGCACTGAAAAATGTTTTAAAGTCATATAGTACAGTTAATAGATATCAAACATAATATCCATTTTGCAATGAAATAGAGGAGTTCCTATGTTTAAACAAAGTTATGTCTAAACATGGTTATGGTTTAGTATGATACAGTATTCACTTAAAAGGAGTTTCCCCCATATATTCAATAATGCACTGTAGATTTTAAGAGTACTGTATTGTACTATATTACTCTATATTTACACTGCACATTGCCTTGATTATATATTACAACTTTTTCATTTTCCATTTAATCTTTATTCAAATTTTAGCTAAGACACCCTGTCTAAAATTTTCACAGAAATGGAGACATTTTTATATATTTGCACCACACTGTAAATCATTGGGACTACAGTAAAATATATATACAGTTTTCAATTAACTCTAGTACAACACAGTAGCACAAACTATACCAAACTATTCTTCTAATAGAACCCATTACCCAAGTGACCAACGTACATGACGACAAGCATTGCCACAACACGACCCTCGCCAATAGTGTCTCAGTCTCGTCATGACCCGGTATCCAGTATAGGGGTCATCATAGGTAAAGTGACCTCGGGCCACCGCTGCCTTGTGTGCCTCGTATATCTCTAAGTCTTCCGGCTGTAGGAGGGATCTGTCCACCCCTGCCTCCCACTCCCTCTCACGTGCCTCAAATCGCTCTCTCATCTTCCTGTTCTCCTCGGCTAGTTTTCTCCTGAGTTCTTCACTCCTATGTCTTACCGTACTGAAATGTCGGATGCCATCTGGACTCGCTTGCCAGGGTTTTAGAAACTCCTGAGAACCTTGTAACGTTAGATGATGCTGATAGCATTTATGGCGGTATCTACTTGAGGTCTTACAAACGATGAAATCCAGTAATTTATAACACACAGGAAAATTAAGAAACACACATCCATTCACCATCCACAAATTAAATACACTGAATTTCTCTGAGTTTGCTCTAATAACCTTAGATCTATATTGATGATAATATCCGGTAATACTCCTGCCACGCCTTGTCAAATAATTAAGAAAAGTTCCATTAATCTCATAGTTATCAAGAAAAGTTCTATTCACCTCATAGATATCAGGAAAAGTTTTATTCACCTCATAGTTATCAGGAAAAGTTTGGTATTTATTTGCCTCATAGTTGGTAAAAGTTTTATCTGCCTCATAGTTATTAGGAAAAGTTTTATCCACCTCATAGTTATTAGGAAAAGTTTTATCCACCTCATAGTTATCAGGAAAAGTTTTATCCACCTCATAGTTATCAGGAAAAGTTTTATCCACCTCATAGTTATCAGGAAAAGTTTTATTCGCCTCATAATCATTATATATTGAACTATTATACCTTAACATCCACCACCAAGGTAATACATTTTTTGGTATTTTCTCACTAATTCCAACCAGACGTATGCAGGCACACATTTTGGGATACCTATTTCCACTGGTATTCGTGTAATTAATCTTGCAAACGTATCACAAATATAAAAAAACACAGCTGAGAAAATAAACGAACCACTTGCTTGCTTTAATTAACAGTGTTGCCAGGTCTCCTAAGTCCTAAAAGTCTCCTTGGCGAAATTTCCCCAACTTCTTCATCAACATCAGAATTTCCCTTTTTTTTTTTTTTTTGCCTCAATAATTCCCTGCTGTTGTCTTTTTTATTCTTGAATATTGACGGTCTTTTTTGGTATTTCGTCTGGTAAACATTTTCCGGTGTACTCTTGAACAATCTTTATATAATTTTCTTGTGTGGACTTCAAAATTCCCCAAAAGACAGAGAAATTTTCATGCACCTGGCAACACTGCACAGTAATAATAAAATCTCTCTTATATAACTTTAGAATACACAGTAAATGTAATTATACTGGATGTAATATATACAATTGAGTATTGCTAGAGTGCAATGTTGTGTAATTATAAAATAAGGCATATATTACCAAACAAGGATATATTACCAAAGAGGATACAGAGTTATGTAAGTTAATATGTAACAGCAAGAGAACTTGAACACGATAATATAGGTCCCACAGGTGGGCAGCAGAAAACAACATGCCATTCAATGAAAGCAAGTTTGAAGCCCTAAGATATGGCAGCAACAACAATATAAAAAATCACACCAACTACAACACCACCCAAGGTCCCATCGACGTTAAGAGCGACCTACGCGACCTGGGCATAACAATCAGCAGTGACGTCAGATTTAACCTCCATATTCATAACATCACGAAATTTGCAAGAAGGCTATCTGGCTGGATCCTGCGGACCTTTAGCACCAGGGAATCGGAATGTCTACTGACCCTATGGAAAAGCCTGCTGGTGTTGTCAAAGCTCGAGTACTGCTGTCAGCTGTGGAGCCCAACAAATTGAGGAGGTAGAATCCGTGCAGATCTCGAGAAGCTTCACCAGCAAAATATCGTCTCTCGGTGATATGAACTATTGGGAACGGCTGATTAGGGCTGAAACACCTAATAAAGCTCTTCCCCCTCCAACGAAGAAGAGAAAGGTACCAGACTATCTACACCTAGAGAACCTTGGAAGGTTTAGTACCAAACATTGGCATACGACTAGGCCCCAACCAGACACGAGGAAGGACCTGTTATATTGAAGGCCCCAAAACAAACTTCCTGAGAATGAAGACACTTAGGGCCAATACCTTCAGCAGGACAGGGCCTAAACTCTTCAACAGTCTTCTGTACCTGAGAAACATGTCAGCCTGCCAGCTGCAGTGTGGATGTCTTCAAGAGACATCTTGACAACTTCCTGCAGAAGATACCAGACCCCTCCACCCCCCTTGCCCTCGTACCAGACGTGGCACCATTACAATAAGATGGAGCACCGCATCCCATTATATTTGAGACAGAACAGGGGATACAGCGGCAATTCGTGTAGCTGAGGGTGTAGCCCGAACTCCTCACAAGGTATCACAAGGTAAGGATACGCAAAACGGAGTTAGTGAAAAATATCCATATTCTATAACGTTATGCCTTGTAATTTTCATCCATTTAAAAATATAATAATTTCATTCTATATGTTTTAGATGAAGAAAATTATAACAAAGTGCACTAAATGGAATTAATTGGATATTTAATTATAATACCAACAGCTACTATTTAAAAAAGATGCTACATTCTGGCGGGACAAACATGCTTCAACATGGAGACACTTTACACACCTTGCGTCATCTTGGATAGAGGACACTAAAATATATTTCCTGTTTTAGCGATTAAATATTTAATAGTGAGATGTATAGATGTAAAACTTTAGCATATAATTAACTATTCAACATTAATCGAATACAATAATGACACTGAAGGAATAATAAGTAAAATAAGGAGTCCTTTTTCTGAGTGGGAGGTTAGAGTGGCTTAGAGCAGTGTTGCCATTTTGGCGGGAAACGCACGAATTTTTGGCGCGTTGGAAGCATGGTTGGAAGATTAATAATACTTGCGTTTTTTGGCGCTTTTTTTGAGAAAGTATGGTGCTTTACAGTGCTTTCAAGGGATGGAAGTAATTCAATATTGCCCTATAGAAGCATTGATTGTTACTTGATATATGTTAATAATTAGTAGAGCATATATTTTTGTAGGGTGTTTTGCTATAAATGAGCGTGTTTTTGACTATTGTGCTGCGCTTTGGTCACTACAGCAGGAGTTAGTAGCATTATTAGCAACACTGTTAACTTCATTTGTAATCACAACATTTCACCATCATCGATATTATTGTCTCCCTAATATTAGAATAGTGTGTAACTGTTAGGTGTTGACAGCTGCCAGAATAGTGTAATGCCGCCTCGAGTTCTTGGTGTGAGTATTATTCCAGGGTCTGTTGGTTTTATATATTGGATGAAATACATGTTAATTAAGGGAGTAATTCACTTTGGTTACATTGGAGTACCTTGATTCCTCCAAACTATGCCAGGAAACAGAACCAAATGAACAAAAATAATGGTGTTCTGTTGTTTGGAATAGTTTGGAGGAATCATTTGCTCCAGATTTACCAACACTGTACTTTGTTAATATAGTTACCTAGGAAACCAGCCATATTCAAGAACGTTTGTGGTGCATACGATGGTGTGGTACCGGTACGATGCCTCCATAGACTAACAACAGAGCCGTCGTACAGTACCACAAGTCACAACACCATCGTATTCACCATGGATGTTCTTGAATATGGCCCATTGTTTGGTATTATCTGCGCCGGTGAACTGCTGGTTAGGTTAGGTAGGGTTCGGTTACCTTTATCAATACACTGTGGAATTAATCTTTGTTTTAAGATACAACTTATTTCTGTAGCGGAGGGACGAACTGAGGTCGGGCAGACAGTGTTATCAGATCACCTTGGCAAAATTACGAAAGGTTAGGGTCTGAAGGTAGCCACAGTCTAGGTCGGGTTGTCAGGTCAGGTTATTTCATCTGGTGTTCAAAAAATTAATTATACCAATTTAAAATTATTGAATTTCCCACCCAACTGGGATACTTATTGAACATTATTCATACGATTTCATAGTAATGTATGGTATGTGTGTGTGTGTGTTTCAGGAAGGTATAATGGTGTGTTATAGTAATGTATGGTATGTGTGTGTGTGTGTGTTTCAGGAAGGTATAGTGGTGGTGTTGGATGTGGGAGGTGGGGTGAGAGCTGGCACCTCTACTACCTTCTACACACAGGCCAAGAAATGCATCGTCAACATCCTACAGCGGAAGGTAAGTCGGACAAACCATCAATTTTCATTCCTTAGATATCCTGCATACAGTAGGCTATTCCTCTATTTTGTTAATTTCCATTTCTGACCCTAAAACATTCTCAGACATACCATACATAACAATAGTACAAGTTAATGTAAATAACAAAAATCTCTTGCATTTCGAGCATAAATACAGTTACCCCCAGACTGTAAAATTATACCCCATATTCCACTGAACCTATGTTATAATCCATTCATAGTCACGAGTCATATAAAAAACAGTCTGCTAGGAAGCATTTTATTTGTAACAATGAGATTTGATTTGTCCGTACATTGTACTGTACCGTATGTACTTGTTTCATTATGCGAGTGTTGTTTTATAAAGGATTGTTTAATAAGAACATTAGTACCTGACTCCTATAAACCCACAGATCTTTGCTATGCGAGTGTTTTCTTATAAAGGACTGTTTAATAAGAACATTAGTACCTGACTCCTATAAACCCACAGATCTTTGCTGACAAATGCCGTGATGAGGTGGGAGTTGTCTTGTTTGGGACGAGTCAGACCAACAATGACTTGGCCTCGGGTGATCAGTACCAAAACATTTCAGGTTCGTACTGTACTGAGGGAAAATAATTATACAGTATTATTATAATCAGATGTTTGTGGGCTAAATTATGTGCTTTCAAGAACAATATAAAAACAAGTTACCTGGTAGTAGTAAAAATATAAAATTCAAATTACATCAGTGATTATTTAAGTTTAGAGTTATATACCCCGTGCATTACCTCCCCAGTACTGCAGCGCCCCAAGGTGGTGGACTGGAACCTGATCAATGAGGTGGAGGAATTGTCTGTCACTGGGAACTGTTCGGGTGACTGGCTCGACGCACTGGTTGTGGCACTTGATCTTCTCCATGACCCACAGTTAGTTTACCAGTGCCATGTTTAATTTTGTATGTGTTGGAGTTGTCAGAGTGAAATGTGAATGAATACGTATGGCGTTTTTATGTTTAGACTTTTATTAGCTCTTATTTTAATATTACAATAATTTCATTTCTGTTTTGGTATATATACATTGAAGTGTTGACAGCACACAGTTTATCTTTTCAGGAATGCTCGGTTCAGTGGGAGAAAGATTGTACTGATGACAGATTTCAGTGGAGAGTTCAGTGATGACCAAACCACAAGCATTATCTCAGGACTCAAGAATCAAGATATAGACCTCAGTGTCATGTGAGTGGAAACATAATACTCTTAATTTACAGTATTGAACAATATTTACTGACAGCTATAGAAAAGTTAAGTATGAGAATCTTTATCAATTAGTTCATCCCATCTTACCCCATCCCCTACAGTGGCCCAGATATAGATGATGATGACGATGATGGGGATGACCCAGACCAACCTGGAACATCTAATGGAACGAATGGTGTGGTGGGAAAGAGAGCAGCTCAGAATTGGAATGGCAAGCCCAAAACTCCAATACAGTTAGCTGGGGAAGCTCTGGTGACAAGAATGGTGGTTGAGGTGGGTCAGGAATTCCAAGTTATATTTTCATTATGGGGTTACTCTATTGCCTGTGGATATCAACACTTAACAAATAAATATACTATAGTTAATGCTATTTGTGGATGATCAGGAGGCAGCAAAATAAGAGAGAGGTGAGATTGAGTGGAGCTGGTGGATCAAAGAACTATTTTGTAAGCTATTTTTCATGCAACTTAAATCCTATCTTCTTATGTCCAGGTAAAGGGTATCATCTGCAGTTTTGATGAGGCTATACCCCAACTGCTCTGCTTTGAGAAACGGACAGCTGGCAGTGCCCCCTGGAACACCGTCTTGGATATTGGTGGAAACCTTGAGATCCCAATATCTGGAAGGATTAAGGTATGATAAACAAATGATGAAGTTCACAGAAGATTTAAATAGCTCCCCTTCAAAAGTATGCATGTTTTTAATATTTGTGCATCCAAATACAGAGCTTTGTTTTCATCTTATAACAAACAGTAAGTTTTTATGGACATGAAAAAGTAATCTTTGAATTTCTAATTGCACAGCTGATGAGTTAAAAATGACACCAATAAAATGTTAGATATACTACTTTCCAACTTGGAAACAGCTCTTGTATCACCATTACTGTTATCGCTGTACTCTTATTGCTTTGCAGGTGAGACGTGCCACTATACCAACTTGGAAAACACATTATGCACATGATGAAGCAGCTGTCATCCAAAAAGAAATGACATACCATCGCCATGATGACCACCACACAGAGGTACCACAGGAAGAGGTTATACCAGGCTACAAGTATGGCACCACCCTAGTTCCATTCTCTGGTAAGTTCTGGTGTGGGCTGAATCAAAATGCAGATTAAAGTCTAACATAACAAATTCTGATATATTAGTGGCTGTCTCAGTTTGAAATACAGTACATTTTGTGAAGCAGGCTATGTGATAGTAATTGGTTGGGATACCTCTGTTCCTTTCAAGCAAGACTAATGAGCCAGGAAAATGGCCACTTTCAGTTTACCCTATGTCTTCCTGACTCCTGTTGATATTATTCTTGTGGTTCCCTGGCTTATTGTTTGAATGCAAATAACTGAACTAAGGGTTCTTAACATGGAATTTATATGTTATAAAGATTAAGTCTAGAGTCCTAAAATGAAAAAAAAAGCATAAATATTGGAATTTTGTTACATAATATTTTAATTGTTTTACTTAATTTTACAGATGTAGACAAAGACATGAAGTACAAGTCCAACCATCCACGGTGTCTGAGTGTGCTGGGGTTCACCAAGGCTGCTAATGTGCCGTTTTCTAGGTTATCTGGAGACCAAGTTCTGGTTGTTGTTGCCAGGGAAGGAGATGAGGTGAGGACACACACTCACGTGCATTTCTGATTGTTGTATGTCTCCTAACCCATGGATAACCTTGGTCAGACAAATTACTTTAGCTCTTACATAATCAGCCATGACTATTATCAGGCAAGCAGAATAATATTATGGACTGCAACTCCGTGTACAAACCCAGGGTACCAAGCAAGCATAATTAGTATTGAATGATTTTTGTTGAACCAGGCAGCAGCAGTGGCCATCTCAGCCATCATACAGGGGCTGGCAGAGATGGACATGGTGGCCATCACACGAAGGATCTACAACAAGAACTATAACCCTGTAATGGGTGCACTCTTTCCTGACATCACCAAAGATTATGAGGTCAGTAGGGATTTTTCATCAAGGTTGGTTAGTTGGTTGGTTAGTTTATAATGAATGTCCCAGAAGACTGAGTTATGATAGATTAGGCTATAGTCCACCAAACATGTATGGCAGGGTAGATATCTTCTTTGGCCATATGTCTTTCCCTGTTTCCATTATCAGTGCCTAATTTGGTTAGATAAACTTTATGTACGTATGAAATTGTGTACTAAGGCAGAGAAAATGATCTCCTTCAATACCATGTCTCATACAGTGTCTTGTGTGGGTGGCACTGCCCTTCCAAGAGGACATAAGGATGTACACCTTCCCCTCACTCGAGCGGACTCTCCAGAAGCTCACTGAGGAGGACAAGAAAGCTGTGGACAGTCTTATCACAGCCATGGACCTCACACCTCAGGAAGAGTAAGAAGGCTTGTAGAGTAATATGCATATACAGTATATTAATTTTAAAATTGTACCATATAAGAAGGTAAGCACAAATCTGGTAATATCATTCCTGTCAGTGATATTGTTGATGTCACATTGCAGTGATGAGGATGAGGAGTTGGAGCCTCTGGCTGTGTTGAACCCACATATGCAGCACTTTTTCAATGTCCTAACTCATCGTTATATTCAGCCTCAGGACCCGATCCCTGCCCCAGCCACACATGTCATGGTGAGGATAGGGATAGTACTGATGGTCTGTTGGTCTGTTAGTATTAGACAGTTTTACTTACTCTGGAATATCTTACAGCAATGTGATCGACTACTTTTTAGCATACCTGTAGTTATATTTACAACTAATCCAAAAATTATTCAACAAACTAGATTACAGATGGTTGAAAGTTACTGTTAGTTTTATCATTCAAACATTTAAAAATTGCAGAAATTTTTAATATATCAGTATTAATTAGGTTAAAAAAGCAGTGTTAATGAGGTTACAGGGATATTTGTTTGTATTTATATATTTGGATATTTTTGCTGCATTACATAGAGCATCTTGGAGACACCAGAGAGATTGAGGAGTCCCAGAGATGCAGCGGCTCCTTCCCTTGCCCCTCGGTTTCCCACCAAGAGAGTTGCCAAGAAAACAAAGAAAGACAATGAAAACCTTTTTGCCAGGTTGGTCTGTGAAATGATACCTTTTTCCCCAGTGTTGTGGAATAGTTTTGCAGTTGGAAGGGCAATAATTTCCTGATAGTGATTTAACAGTATTGTTGGTGATTATTGTTCAATTTGGTAGAAGTCCAACATAAGTAAAAAAATTATCATTCCAACTTGGCGTTTAGTCCAAAATTTTCTTCAAAGCTCCGTCCTCCCTGTACTAAGCCGTGGTGGTCACTGTTCTTAGTAAAATAATCGGGTAACACTTGTTAAAGTTAAATTAGTTACTCTGCTGTGTATTCAAACTGTGAAAAATTAAAAAATTAAAGAATTGAAACCTGTTTTTAACATTTAAAAAAAATACTTACTATGTTGCGCAATTACCCCACTTTACGGTATCTCATTTATCTGAATGACTAATAGTTTAAACAATGTTGTGTATCAGTTCTGAAGAGAGCAGTAACAAGAAGGCCAGACCTGATGATGGTGATGAGAGCATGACCACCGATGACCTGACTCGACGACTGGTGACACATGTGACTACAGCCACCCCTGTTCAGGATTTCATTGCCCTCCTGAAGGGTGAAGCTCCCAACTTCAACCTTAGTAAGTGACTCTTGGTTACCGGTACTGTATTACCACTTGTGGAATATTATTATTGTTGATAGTGGTATGGCAATCCTCTATATCACTAATAGACAGTAGAAGTATTGCAGTCAAACATCAGTGTCATATTGTTTATTTGGGTGAAGTGGAAAACAATCAATATGAGTGAAGTGAGGTAGGGATAGTTGGATATGAGTTTAAACTGGCTAATTTGTTACCAGTATTTTTAGTGCAGGCTCTCTGTTAAGAGTTCTTTTATATATAGTCTGCAGCCAGCTAGGAGATGTGATCAAGCAGCTGGTAGAGAGGCTTGATGGGAGCAGCGATGCCTCCAATGCGGCCATCATGACCAAGGTGGCGGACTGCCTTACTACTTTCCGTCAAGAGTCGTGTGGCATTGACCCAGCACCCTACAACAAGTTCATGGTATCTCTAAAGGAAACTGTTTCTTCCATGTCTCTAAGGAGCTTGTGGGACTGCATCAGAGATGGTGGGTAACAAAGAAAAATTAATGACAATACTGTAGTAGACCTTTGTATGCTAAGTGACTGGGCTTTGCTGTGTGGGTTTAAACTTAAATTTTGCCTATTTTCCACTTTGTCATTTTTATTATACTTTGTTTTACAGGAGGTTTAGGGTTGATTAAGAGTGAAGAAAATGGAAGGAGCAGCATAGGGAGTGAAGAGGCAGATGCATTCCTACAGCTGGACCAGGAGGCCCCACAAGCCCCACCATCACCCCAGCCACAGGAGGATGACATGGAGGATCTGGTTAGTAGTTTTTATATCTAATATTATAAAAGAAAATTAAAAAAGGGAAATGGGATATTAATGATGATAAAATAGAGTTTATATATGTTCTTGAAATTGCAAGGTTAATCATATACTTGGAAGAAGTGTACCGTCATAATTTGAAGGAATCTCAAGTCTCCAACTTGACTGCATCTTTATTCATCTAAATTGTTCTTTTATCTTATGTTTCTTTTTCTTTTTTTCATTCCAGCTCGATGAAATGTGAACAACTGCAGTATACAACTTCAGGAAGTTGATGGTTGATAGATGCTTCATTTGTATTTTATGCCAGTTCAGTGCCTTCAGGCAAGTACTTTGTATTTTTACACAAAATACAGTATCAAAGTTTAACCATAGCTGAAAAGAAATATCCCCTTGCCATTTCTACCAACACTGTAAATTTTTATTTACTAACTGATTAGAATGAAATTGGTCTAGCCATATGGGGCAACATCCAGCCTAAATATACTAAAGTGAATTTCAAAATCTGATCTTACTTTACAGTGTAGTTGTATAAGGTAGCTGGTTGATCATTATAGTGTGAGTAGCAGACCCCTGTTATGGTACCTCTAAAATAAGGTATATCCCATATTACCCGACTCAGGGATGTAGGAGCCTGAAACTGGGCTACCATAGCAAGGTCATTTAACCACTTAAACCCGGGCATTCTGGAGTGTGCCAGCTCTGTATTGCAGGCTTCCTCCTTCACTTGTGTTCACGATGTAAACAACACAATTGATGTCTAATAGCGTGTAAACCACTCCCGCTACATGAATAAATGATGCAGGATATTGAAGTACAAACCTTTAGCTGTCTTCTGATGTACTTGTGAAGATGTTTGTAGGATGGATAGCCAACTCAGAATGACCACAACTCAAAATTCACTTTTACACTATTTACATATCTAAGTACGTTTTCACACTCTGATTACGATATAAAACATGTCAGAATCACATTCTGTAACACAACAATATGAAATATAATGTCACTGTCGATAGGCCTTCGGTTAGGTTAGGTTAAGGGGACAGTCCATTTTGATTATTTTATGATTATCCAGAAGTTTTTAAAGCTTATGAGAATATAAAGAAAGAAAAATAAAAACTACTGTAGATCCAGTGTAAAATAAATTTACTGTATTTTTCAGTTGATCTGAGACTACTAAACATACCTACACATTACAAGATCATGCATATTTATTCATGATTATAAAAGCACTGGATGTTCTCATTAAGGGAGAGCAGTTAACCTTTCCCCAGTTGTGGTATGGCTAACTACAAGAGCCTCGAATCATGGCAAGATTGCCTAGCACATTGGTCCAACCAAGTGCTCTGCTTACCACTACTGCAACTAGCTTCTTCCCATATCATCTGAAAACTGAAGGTTAGTTGTTGACCACACCAGTGTGAAAGGGACTCAAACTTTCAGCCATGTCAGTTTTCTCTTGTTTCTGTGATAGGATAAGAAACCATTCAGTATATTATGAACAAAATTTTTATTTCAGTACAGTATGAAAATTCTATTATTGTCACACTTATAACGGTGAGCACACACAGGACATAAAAAATATAATTAACATGATGAGTGATGGTATTGATGATATGCATGGGTATGAAAAGTCGGGTTCTGATCACAAACAATTATAATATACTGTAGAGATGCTTGACATATTTACAGTGATTAGATGGCAGTGTTATTGTAGGCCCAGTTCACATCATGAATCCAGCAGCCTACAGGAACCTGAAAACTTTCACCAGTTTCTCCAAGAGATCTCTTGAAGAGGTGTTGTTGACATACAGAATTTAATGTATTAAGTTAGGTGTGAGAATGCTGTGAGTACCAGTTGTAGAGTACTGTACAGTACTGTGTAGCAAAAGGTTGTAGTGAAGAGGTTGGCATAGTAGAAGCTTTTAAAATTATATATTGAATTGGGTGTGGATGCGAGGTGGAGTGACTGTGAATGGAAGATATGATGTTGTAGAGTGGGCTTCCCTCTTTTGTCTTCTCTTACTTTGTACTGTATCTCCTCTTTTGCTTCCGGAGTGTTGGTGTATTTGTATGATGGCAGTATGTGTCCCATGTGGATATATCAGTATTATGTTTTGTGCTTATTCACTTTTTCAATCTTAGCCCCAATTGCCCTTGTTTATTTGTATTCCGTGCCTTACGTGGTCACTTCTCAGTTATGTCTCCCTCTCTATTGGGTTACATTAGCCCCTAGTGACCTTGTTGTCCATACAAATTATTTGGTTTGGTTCCATGTGCCAGTTTCCCCCTTTTTATTTGTTTGTTTCCTTGTACTGTCTTTGTACCAAATGCCCAATACGGCCTGATCTGGTACTAATTTTTTGCACGACTGAATTGAATTACATATCGGAACATGTAACTTTCAGGATCATAATGCCTATTATTTTGGTAAAGAAAATGCCTGCGACTACACATAATCATCAGCCTGAACAACTTGCATCCAAAATAAATTATTCTTCCCACATATTTTTACAAATTCTGCAATCTGAAACTTTATTGTTGGCTGTTAGCCATTTCTATTATGGCCACTCATGTATTATTTGGCTATTGACTCCTGAAGTCCAACACATGTTAACTATGGATTTAGTCATCCTTTTCAAGACCCCGTATCCCTATTTGCTTCCCATGGAGTTCCACAGCCAGGAATGGAAAAAGAACTCGGAAATAACAGAGAGGGGCAGAATACCCAGTCAGTAAAATTAGTCGCATTTGCAGTCACTCCCCCATTCTAGCCCACAAAATTCTCACTTCCCCTCCATACATAAGTACCTGCATCCATGACAGTCCCTATGGTTGGGAACTGTGGTAATACAGAGGTAGTCCTGGAACACAAGCACTAATCAGTTATTTCTAATGGTAATAATCTTAGGGGTGCCAGCTTGAAGGTCATTTTAATTTTGAGATTTTTCAAATACAAGAATTATTACTGCTTGGCTGCTGAAATGTCTTTGGTTGAAAAACAAAAATCTATATCTACATGATTAAGGAAGAGTTTGGTGAAGGCATGGCATCTCACCCAGCCTAAGTCAACCATCCATGGCAAGAAACACACCATTATCACAGAAATAGTGTGAAATATGTACTGGTCATATCTCACTGTAAAACAATACTATATTCGAGAATCTTCCTCGTCATAGTCGTATTATTTGTATAGTCAAAATATTTCATCCTCTCTAATGGTGTTGCATACAGAGAGTGATAAAGAAACAAAAACTTTACTCTTGCTTTAAATATTAGTATTGCTAAAGTCGGGTATGGACATAGCATTATATTCCCCATTGGTCATTTGAAGTCGGGATAACTCACAGAGGTCTTTGGTAAGAGGTTTTCCAGTCAGTCGAGGTAAAGGTATATATTTTCATGATTTAGAGATGTCCACATACAGATCTGGTCTAGTTCTAATAAAGAGCTATTTTCTAGTCAAGGTCTTGATAGTTATGTTTAGGGCCTTCCAAGTTCTCTCTGCTGGCAAGTTGGTCTTCCTCATCCTCCTCCTCTTGTGGCTGAAGTATTCCCAGCCTTCCTTCAGAAACTGTTGATTGATGTACCCTGGAAAGAGCAAGCCATGGTAATTCTCATCCATATCCATATTTATGTGAGACTGAAAGTATAATATTATACTTACTATATGGTCATGTTAAAAAAAAAAAATTAAAATGAACCTACACATACATACACCAGGCCTTCATCTCCAACGCTGGAGGTAGCCCCATCACGTTGCACTATTGTGCTTCATGACTAAATATGCTAGGAAAATCTTACAGAGGAGGGGTTCCCCGTGCCCCTCACTCCACGGCCATTGCACCGTAAACAGTGGTCGATGGGGTTGCCACATCTCTACACCTATAACAGGACGGGGTTACCCAGACCCACTCCTCTGAGGCTGACTGCCACCGATGAGTGACAAAGTGCCCCCTCGCTGATGGCGGACGCTGGGGTCGCCTCATTAGTAGGAAAGAAGAACAATAAGTAGGAGAGAAAGAAAAAGTGAACTATGGGAGGCAGAGGATGCTCAATTCCTCACATAGATAGACCCACCTACCTGCAAACAATTAACCTAAGATCTAGTTTTAATTTTGTTTGTATTGATCCTTACTTGTGTTATTATTGTGTCTGAACTTGTAAGCTAGTATCTCCCATGGCATTTGTAACATTGCTGCCCGAATTAGGAACTTACACTGGAGGACAGAAAACAGGAGCTGATCCTTCAACTGGATAGCAATGCCTGGGAAGCTCAGACAGAACTTTATCCAACTGCTGCACCAGATGGACAACATTGTCCCGAGTGAAACACATTGGAGGCATCATCATCAAAATGTTGCGGTTGTAGCCCTCACAGGCCAGGATCACATTCTCTTCCTTCATCCTGGAAAGAGTGTTGTAGACTTACAGAATAGTTCATATGCTATTCCCATAATTATACAATATAACCAGCAAGACGATGCAACTGAACTAAGTTTGCCATCCCCATTCTGAGAGATTATTCAATACACTATACTACACAAGGATAAACATTAATTTTAATTATAGTAAGATTCGATGGAAAAGATAAATGATGTCTGACAATGGCACGTATGAAGTAACAGGTACTTTCATACACTTTGCTAGTACTTTACTTTACAATTTTACATACTTGTAAATAATGTGCTCAGCAACCTCCCGGGCAGGCCTCTTACTCTCCTTGCTCCACACCACCTCAAGACCAACCATCAGACCCAAACCTCTTACATCACCTGTAGGCATAATACACATGATTATATATACAGTACTGTATATATACACTGTTCCTGCTGACTCTTGTGTCATTGACTTATATAGTCATGTGTGTGTTAGAGTTGGGTGCTTATGGAGTACAGTGTACATGCTTATAACTATATTTCACAAATGGGTATGAAGTGCACCGACCTATATAGTCATGTTTGTGTTGGAGTATGGTGAGCTGCTCCCTGAGATATTTGCCCACAGACATTGCAGCAGTCATCAGATGCTCCTCTTGTAAAACCTCCAGCACTGCACACCCCACCGCATCCATCATACGTGAGCACCCATACTGCAACAAGACAACCAGTTTGTTCCATGTGTTCTGCTGTTAATAAGTCTGCACAGAGGTCACCTGGTTTCCAGTCTCTTACTCAGAGGATGGTATAATATTGTATGAAACAAACAGATTTTCCTTTCAAGTGTGGTTGCAGAAATAATTTAATCTCCACTTAAAAAGAACAAATGGGCTACACAAAACAAAATACAGTATTCAATGTCTTTTACATATATGAGAGAAAGATGTTAAGCTTCATCCACACAATTAATCAGTGCCCAGCAGGCAAACACTGTTATCAAAATCCCATTCAAAACACACATTTGGTAGGTGGGTGGCAGACACCATTGTGTGGAGCCTGCTGGAAACTGCTTCATCTAGTAACATTGCTAAAGAAGCGAGAGAAAATAAGCTCCGGGGGCAGTGCTCAATTGTGTGGATGAGGCTTAGAAATATGGTCTACCTCCTTAATGCGATCTCCAAGAACGGCAGCAATTTCCCGAGATGTTGCAACCAATGCCATTGGATACCCGTTGCCTGCAACAGTAAGGATATTTAAATGGTAAACAAGGCTTCATCACTTTCTGGTGCTTGAAGTTAATGTGGCCATTCTATCTTATCTGCAGTTTAGCTCCTTGCTCCCTTAAAGAACCTACACAAGAGGGTAGCCATGCCAGTAAAGTCTGTATCCAAATAATCTCCATGATGGATTAACCACAGTAGAGTACAGGGAAAAATTATATGATAAACCAGCACAATCAAAAGAGTGAAGAAAAGGGCAGTACTCACCTATATTCTTCCCAATGATGAGAATATCTGGACCAACCCCCTGAGCTTGGAATGACCAGAAATGAGACCCAACACGACCCAGACCTGCCTGCACTTCATCAGCAATACACAGACCACCAGCTTCTCGCACCATCCTGGAAATTGAAATATATAAAGTCAATCACTGACACCTTTTCCTTCCTAAGAACACCCCATCAGGAAATAGCCATGACAGAAGAGTAATAGCTCGACTACATTATAATAACCAAGTTTTTACACGGGGGGTCACCAGCCAACCCCAAAAGAGGTTACTTCTCTTCCAATCGATGGTAGACATGAGCACGTAGGCAATCTCATGTGATGGGCAATAGGGTCAACACACAGTTTACAGTTGTACAGTATGTAAACAAGAGTATTTAGTTATTGATGCAGGGTATAATTATGAATAATGATAAAACCAAAATTATACTGACTTGTATATCTCCTGAAGCCAAGCAGCAGAAGGGATGACCATGCCCGGGACGACCAACATGGGTTCTGCTATGAAACATGCCAGCTGTTGCAAAGTTGACAATTTAGTATGATAACAATTATATGCATTGACTAATTTTATAGTAGAGTATGCTATACGTATCACTTTATAATTCTAATTAATCTACATGTCAAGGTGCAGGTTTGGCCTCTTTTACAGTTATGAAAATAGGGTAAGATGTAATTCAACAAACTGAAGTGTATTCATTCCTTGGTTCCTCAATTTAGGTGCTTCCTGCTAAATATTTCCAACACTGGGTGGCAATGACAGAAGAGCCTCTGTGTTTCTTTAATTCAACACTCATGCTTTGCTGTATCAATATCTTCTTTTTATTTTTCCCACCACCTTGTCTAAATGGTGATACATCACCTATACCATAAATATAATATTATTATTCACAAGAAATTAATATATACTAACTTTCCGTCCACTTTGAGTGATGCTTTCTATGACCTGGCGGGCATCAGAGAGATACTTATGAACAGCCTCTGGGTCCCCATGTTGGTACTGACCACGGTACAAATCCGGCATGGCCAATATGTGCACCCAGTCTGCCTTGGCTGTGGGTAGGGGAGCACAGGTTAATTAGTATACATCCAGGAAACCATGCATCTTCACATTTTACCCTTAAACAACGATTCACAGTTTTTATATTAATTTTTTACTAGTACAGAGAATGTCTTTCTAAAAAAATATTTCAATTATTACTGTATACTGCAACCCCAAAACAATGATTGGCCTTAAAAAAACTATACTTGAACCAACATTAAACAAATGAAGAAATGTCTTGGAAAAATTCATTCATCCAAGAGCTGAAAGGGTGAAAAGTAGTCGACACACTGGCGGCTGCTGACTTGTCTAAACTGTGCCGGGAGACGGACTATATCAGTAGGTGAAAGTTGGATCAAACAGTCCATCCTCTAATGTGTCCAGAAGATTACTTTGCACACAAGGTCACCAGTATAGACAAAAAGGTATTGTTGATATGTCAAATCCTTCCACAGTTCTTGTTTTTGTTTGATGATAACACTGAAGATAACAAATACTCACTCATATTATTAGCTTTGAAGACCTTGGGAGACAGATGGTGTACTGAGCCAATGGATCCATGGAAAGCATTATCAGTGACCACAGCATCAGTCCCACCAGTGTGTAGTGTAGACAGCTGTAGAGCCAGATCCACTGCCTCCGAACTGGAACAAAATGCAGAGTCAGTCAGAGAGTCCACGGCATTCTATTAATAGTGTTTCGATAAATATAAAATAGATGAGATTAATACTGAACTTAACACATCAAGGGGTCAAATCTTTTAATATAATCTGAAAAATTATCCATACAGCTACCACGATAATATACTGTAGTAGTCCTCCCCTCACGCACCCTGAGTTGCAGAAGAGGAAGGTATCGAGGTAGTGAGGGAGTGTCTGACGCAACTTGTCCGGGTACTTCATCTCCCCATGGTCTATGTCCATACCTGTAATGCTCGGGTCACGCTCCATGCTCGCTGCAGCAGCCTTCACTACCGCTGGGTGACAGTGCCCGACTAGGGGGGGAAGAAAAAATATCAGATTTGGGTACGCGTAGTGATGAGTATTGCTGAATAGTTTTGGGTGAGATATGATTATGTCACCGTATGTGATGAGTGCAAAGTCAAGCTATGTACCATGTGACACGGAGTTAACACAGTCGAGGTACTCTGAGTTGGTAGTGTCGTAGAGGTACTGGTAGCTGGAACGAACAATCTTGAGAGGTCGTTGCTCCTGGTTCAACCGGAACGACTGGCTGAGAGGAGAGAGGAAAATAGTAAACAAGTCATATAACGATGTAGTTATATAATACAGGATGTACAGTTGTTTTTATGTAAAGCAAATAATAGGAGACAGACTGATATACTGTATACTCATTATAGAGACAGAATACAACTTGAATGAGATTGTCAGTCAATCTTGTGATACTTTCAATTTTCATTTACACGTTCATCTTTAAGAATACTTTTTAGGTGTGTGTGTGTGTGTGTGTGTGTATACTACGTTCATCAGGGCTGCTCGGCCCGACAGCTTGAGGAACTTCAACAAGTACGTTCAATATAATAATCTAAATTCCAATACATGTAGAAATTTAACACTATTCATGCCCGAAACACAGGATTATATTTATTTCTTAAACTGACTATGCCTTTTATATAGCTACCTTCCCTATCAATATCACATATACCAGACTTCCACAGTACGATACCCATTTCCATCATCACACCACTATTAACTTACAACATTTTAACCAGTGGATCGTTGGTTACATCTGTACTTTCTTCTTGGTTTGCTCTGAACGTGGGAGCACCCGAAGAAAAGGAAGAAGTCGATGATTGACCTACAACTGCTGCTGGTGACGAGAACGAGTCCATCATTCCTCCAACTTCTACAGCAAAGTCGTCATTGTTGCCTTGTAGCATCCGAACCACATTATAGTCCAATCCTCTTATACTGGCAGCGGCTAGAGGGTGTTGTTGGCTATGTAGATTATCGGTATCGTCGTCACCAACTTTTCTCTTTCTGGATCGCTTCCTCGACATGTTTTCATTGGCAGTGACCGGCATTGTCTTCTTTCCCAATGTTTCTCCCCTCCCCTTGGTTCACCCTTGTGGCACACTTCCTTACTCTCATCCATACGCTATAGGTTCCTTTGGTCTTCTCGATAATCTATAAAATTATGTACATGAACGTCTTTATTTATTTATTTATTTAGTGTCCTCTTATATTGTCTCTGTAAATGAATCACATATCTCTGTTGTATAGGTAGAGGCATGATGATTTCACAGTAGCGCTATGAATTCTGCATGCACTTCCTTCATTCTCTATAAATTTATCAGGTAGCTATAAATCACATTTTCAGTACCGGTAGTTAATATTATTAAACCACATTCCAATCAGTTATCAGATGAAAATGACATTTTCCTCATTAATCATGTGATCTCACCGTTCTCGTCTAAAGCAATCACAGACCAATATATATATCAATACAGTATACTCAATATTTTTACTGCACGATATATCTACAAACGAACAACATAGTAAGTCAGTTAGCCTAATTCTCACCATAAAAATCAATGATCTACAATTATAAATGAATATCAAATTAATTAGTACATAAGCCACACCATAAATTTGTATTACGGAGAGAGAGAGAGAGAGAGAGAGAGAGAGAGATACGTGGTTATATACTGTGCTTGTGTAAGGTGATAGCACGTCTCCCAACCACCTTTATGTAATGGTAGGTAGGTGGTGGTTGTGTAAGGCCCAGCAGGCAGACAGACAGGCTGGGTGTGATACTGCGCTGGGTGGGAAAATCAATACACTTCATGGCAAAAAATCTCAAGAGGGGAACAGGCAGGATACGTTGGTGTTTTATCATTCATATAAGATGTTCACAGATTGATGACAACACAGCTCTCAAGAACAGGGAGGAATGTGCCTTATTTTCACCATTTCAAATACAAGTTAGATTGAAAAAGGAACAAAATGAAGGGAGGCACCTTGCTTATATCATACTTACAGTAATATTAATAATAATAATATATAAGTCATGTGACACAAGTATGATAAGGCCACGACTCTCGTTTCTTCTACTGTAATCGCTAACATTACTATATATAACTTCGATGGTACTGTACTTCTTATTGATAACGTGTAGTCTATCACCCATCGTTAATGCTATCGTTTCCATTTAATAAAATACGGTAATAATTTATTTGAACGTATAAAAATAATAATAATAATGCAAAGAGCGCTACCACAAGAATCTCGTAATTTGATTCCTTTGACAACGACGGTCTACTTTTCTATTCTCCAATTCGAGATGATATTTTATAACACGGAAGCAATTTTGGATTCTAAAGGGTAAAACAAAAAAAAAGAGCCCATTTCCACCCACCCACACGCCCACCTCGCCTTAAATAAGATCAAATATATATCTGTGTGAATGAGTCAGTCACTAACCATACAATCATCTTCACAATTATTGCACAGATCAGATGTTAATTCGCAGGGGCAATGGTAAGAATAATAATAATACCACAATAATAAAATAATATTAATCACACACCTGTCATCATTTACGCAAGGACCCCCCTAATAAACCCCGCCCCGACTAGGCTACACTCCCTCCTAAGGAATCAATACGGGTACGTTGTGCAACCCTGGCAGGACCCGACCAACGCTGTTATACCGGGGTTGTTATTGTATCCCTCCCCAACCCACCACCACCACCACTACCACCATCACCTTGCACAACGCTCTCTCAGCTTTATTCGTGCTCTCTGAATTAGGTTACTATGACCTCGTATGTTATGTATGTATGACGGCACTGTTATATATCACTGAGGTCATTAAAGCGAGTACATTTGGCTTATCCCGAAAAAATGTATTGTTTAGGGATTTGATAACATTGTATATAGCCTTTACATAACTCTCCAATTGATGTACAGATCATTTAATTGAGTATTATCATGAGCTAACGTTATGTAGCGTAAACACAGTACAGGTATCACTATGTTTCACCTGAGAGAGAGAGAGAGAGAGAGAGAGAGAGAGAGAGAGATCTGCAGTGGTCATTTGGGTACGATGATAATAAAGAGAGGAGTTGCAGTTCGGAAATAGTCTGAGGATGAGAAGAGAAGTATAGTATGAAGAGAGGCAGAGGGTGGGGACGAAAAGAGTGATATGAATGGGGAGGGGACAGCAGGGTTGGGGAAAGGACGAAGGAGGATGAAAAAAACAGAACATGCAAAGGAACAGGAGGAAAAGGACAGGAGGTCAGGGAGGGAAGAACACACAAGGAATACAAAGGTCTTTCAAACAGAAACAGAGCTGCTGGTGCTTGCAAGACTGATTGATTCTATGCTGATTTGCCTATGTCGGAGGAGTAAAAAGGACGCTCCACTTACCACTACATTGAAAATTTTATAAGAAAGTTGGAATGAAACCAACTATATTATCTACTCAACATTCTACCACACTGTACCCTGTCTGGCACTAGGGACTCTGGCATCCCTAACTAAACTATGCTTGTACACTATAAATACAAAGAATGGTTGTATGTCAGAGCAGTGAATACAAACATAGCCTAGTACGGTAAGCTTCGCACGGCACAAACAGCAATCAATTTTAGTATCCACTGGGCCACAGCCTAAATATATTTTGCTTATATTAGATCTGACAAATACAAGTAAATGCAAGGTGGAAAGGTGGGGTCGGAAACACGTTTGGGGGGATCACGTGGGACGAGACTGGCACGTGTCCTTGTGAGTAACTGTGAGTGTGTGTACCCTTCACTCTCACTCTCTCTCCCACCTCAACAGTCCCCTATCCCGTTCTTATCCCTCCTCCTATCATTGTCTCCAACTTCCTAGTTTCATACGCTCTTCACTCACAAGGTCTTCTCCCTTCCCATGTTAATTTTCCTTCCTCGCCATCTCATCCACCTCCCATTCTTTCCTCCATCCAACCTATCCCTTAACTTCCTCCCAACTGTCCCTCATTTCCTTCTATCTCCTTCGTGCTTGCTATCCCACCTCTGTGACACATTTTCCCTCATCCTACACTGTTACAGGATTAGGGAGGCTTTCTTTCATCCTCAAATCATATACCTCTTTCCCACTTTCTATTCCCCTTCCTGTCTCCCACCCTCCTTACTCACATACAACCAGGGTGGGCGAGAAACTATACGACACGATACGGTACTTTCTGGTACATGTACTACCGTGCACTTAACTAAAGACATCGACTGACATTATACCACAACATCCAATAGGATGAAGCAAGGAGGAAAAGCAAGTGTACACCTGCTACAGCGAAGACCTCACAACTGGTGACGTAAGCCTTTTGAAAGGGGAACTATTGTACAGTGATTTGCAACTCTGCATCTCTATGAACTGTCTGATACCGGTAAAAATGACACAATAGGAACCTGTATCTGTTAATTGTCTGTAATTTGAAATGAAAATACTTTAGTTCATTATAAACACCACAGTAATCCCAACTTTCCACTCTGCTTTCTTCCT
This sequence comes from Petrolisthes cinctipes, assembly GCA_033782935.1. NCBI lineage: Eukaryota > Metazoa > Arthropoda > Malacostraca > Decapoda > Porcellanidae > Petrolisthes > Petrolisthes cinctipes. The sequence goes on along the minus strand of JAWQEG010001778.1, from coordinate 39,206 downwards.
GAACGTGAACACGAGTTATGCAACGTCCAGCAATGTTATGTAAGCAGCTTTGATCTCTCCAGCATTCCCGCTGATGCATTATGAAATGCTACAGGCTACAAAGGTGTCAAATTCAATTCAAGAGTGAGTTGTGTAAGCACACTGGATGGATTGTGTAAGACATGAAAGACAGAAAGAGGACACAAATAAATTATTGGCGAACTATAAAAAGAATGCATACACGCACCACATCCCTCGCCAACACTGTTATAATTATGTCAAGGTTATATCTGTAACAGAGGAGTAAGTCCTGGCTTTGCACGTTTTTAAATCTCCGGATTCGGCACTTCTCTATACGTCTGAAAACCAGGTGTATTGACCTGCTTGTGTAACGTTATGTACCGTACGTAGCACTGAAACGTTTCATCGGTTAAAAGGTTGACTATCCCAACATCATATTCATTATCACAAGCTTTGTAAAGACTACCTGCATGTCACTAATAACCACATCCTCTGTAAGTAGTACGGAGTAAATAACGAGGATATATAACGCCATCCACGAGGCACTCCTCCTACCCAAACCTATTTTTCTTCCACCACGCGTAGGCTATATAACGTTTCTGTGTAACTCAATATCAATCTTGTCTTGGTTCTCTTCACATCAATATATTAACAAAATATTTTCAAACTGCAAGTGTGTCACGTTACGGATGATAGTAGAGAGAACACCAACACAGAGACCCGGCTAGCATGAAGTTTGCTGGACCACTGAAAGCCTCTCTCTCTGAGTCTCTCAACCCCATTACCCCAGCCCAGACCCTCCTTCCCTTCCCTCCCTCCATACCATACAGCTGAGCACGGGGAGAGGCAGGGAGAGTGTCAGATAAGTTAGGTAAGCGCCCTGCCTTTACCTCCTTTCCTCCCGTACTCTCCTTCCTGCCTCTCTCTCACTCTCTCTCTGTTTAGGATAGCCTAGGCCCTAGTCTACTATCCATACGCCATGCACCTTCCGAATCTCATATCGGACCCTTTCTATTAAATTCAATTTTATTCTTTCATTTTTATCCCATATCGAATAGAGTACTATATCATCATCTTTATGCTTAGCCCCGACTTACAATTGTAGTACTGTACAATCGCCGACTTTAGTTAGCTTCTTAAAAGTTCCAATTATTCTTAAATTTATGGGGAAAAGCCAGTGTCCACTAAATACATATAGGCTATAAGCATGAAAAAGTTTTTATATTTATACATATGAATTTTTTTTCTTATGGAGACGAGAAATATCCAAACGTTGCATGAATACACAATACATCTATAGTGTACTGTAACTGTATCTTGCTTTGCAATTACACAACTCCTATCTTGATTAACTGTGATAAGGTTTACGTAACAGTATTTAATGGATCCAATAAAATGAGCTAAGATCTTGGGGCGAATTAGAGCCTGTACCGATTCCTACAAACTGCCAAACAATTAATCAAATCTGAAGGGTACCGGGGAACTCACGTCAAGGTACTGGTAATTTCACATTTTCGCTGTCTTGTGTTCAAAGCTTGAGCTACATGCACTTGGATGTTTGAGGGATTAGGCTATATACAAAACTGTAAGTCTGACTAGCTTCATTAATCCACGTGATACAGTTGGAGAGGGTGACCCGTTTTCGCAGCTGCACAGGAAAACCTCCACAGCTGTACTCGATCATAACCCTGTACAAGTGTACAATACATCAATGCAGGCCATACATATATACGTAGCACATTCGTGTGCATGGATAGCCTAAAATTGATAACGGCGAATTTCATGATCAAAATATCTTTAATGTAAGCCAAATCAAGGAACTATTTATCTATATATCTATCTATTGCCAGACGTTTCAATCCCCACAGGGGGTGGCCAGTGGCCACAAATGAATCGCCTCCATGCACCTCTGTCCCCCGCCAACTGGCGTCCCTCGTCTCAGCCAATGCCAAGGAAATAGCCTACTGAAAATCACACTTATGAAAACCACTAATGTACTGTACATACTTCTTAAAACAGACACCTATATTTCTAAATTATAGCCTTTAGAAAGTAATACACAGTAACCTATCCTATGATTAATATATGCGCCGAATCAGTTTATCGAACTCATTTGCAACTCAATGCATAACATTTGCCTATATTACTTACACACGTCACTAAGGTATGCTATTTCAATTCACTCACATAGGCTAGCTACATCACCGTGTAAAAAACATCACATGCACATGCACATACTTTATTTATCACCTTACCCTGAATACCTGGAGCCCCTCCTCCTTCCGACAGGTCTCTGGGACTTGCACATCTCCATACTGGTGTGGTTGGAGCAGGACTCAGCACATCTCTTACTACTGCATTGTTGATTCATCCCTCATTCAACCACACACGGCAGCTAAAGTACAGTCCTCTTTCCATCATTACTTTTCTAAGATGTTTTTTTCAGGTTGTGTTAACTATGGGTTTGATACATTATGGCCAATTTTCTGTGTTACTAACTAGTCCGTGGTGTCATAATGTTTTATTCAGAGAAACTTCGTCGAGATATTTTCAAGAGCGACACTATAATTTTATATAGGTCACTAGGATATGTGGCAGAAGCAATTATGATCCATCCAGTTGCATTTCAGCAGGTAGTATTTGCATTTTAACACTACACTCATGGTATCATTTTCTGTTACATATTATTGTCCATAATTATAACATTGTCTTCTTTGACCGTTTTTTGCAGAACTATAGGCTACATTATTATATATTTTTGGTTCTCTTCTCATTTTCATTCTCCAGTTTTCAGATCAGCTGTACTATTATAGCCTATTTAGTCATTGTGTTCATCCTGTTTCCTGTTAACTACGGTATGAATTCATAATACACTGTGAATCTGAAAAGGAATTATAATAGTACATACAATTCATATAAACCGTACTTAATACGAAACAAACCTCAAAGGGATATTTCATCAATGTATTACACAAACATACACACGTCATTGCCAAATGATACTGCTAACGTCACAGCGATAAAACAGTTCTAAAAATTAAGCTTCCCTGTGACTGATGTAGCACGTAATACACTCACACAGTATAGCCCAAGGATAATAATATATATAATCCTTGGTATAGCCTAATAATAATAGTATAACACAACACCTACTCCATAATTTAGTTTCCAATCTCGGTGCACACAAGGACATATTCTAAATATAACTGTATGTATTTGTTTATAACCTTACCCTCATCCACCCTTCCTACTGAAAATAGATCTTGATAAGTAATTTCGCAAGCAAACAATAATTGCTAAAGTTTATATTTTAATTATCAAACTAATTCTTATTTCGCACCAACATTATTTTCCTCATAGTGTAGGTTTTCATCTATCCTCGTATCAATTACATTTAGTGTCTGATTGAGACAGGTAATTTTGACATTTTCCTGCCAAAATAGGGAGGGGAGAGATTTATTATCAGCTGGAGTACCGCGTGTGCAAAAGGGATAATAGCGACTTTTGGCAACTAGACTTGGGTTCACCGAGGTAGATGATATCGAGAAAATATTTACCCTCCCATTTCCCACAACCAAGGACCCACCACCTGCTTGTAATATCCCACATCTCTCTCTCTCTCTCTCTCTCTCTCTCAACTGTTTAAATCTCATTATCTATTTATTTGCTATTCTCCCTTCATTTTCCTTGGTTCTTTCGTTCTCACCCTGACTTTTTTTGTCTGTTCTATTGCAAGTTTCGTATTATCCCTTCGATTTTTTTCATCTCTTCTCGGACACCTATTATCATTCAAATTCTTCTCACTTCCTCGCTTTTCAGCACTTTCAAATCCACACAAATATTTCTTCTCACTCTCTTTTGTCAGGTGTCCTTTTTACTCTTTCCTCACAATTCCCGAGTCCAAAATAATAATGTTAATAAGTTTTCCGTGAATATAATATCTTTCTCGGATATAACGCCTATACCAGTGTCTCCATTACCTTCAAATGAGATTTCTAATTTCAAGCACACAAGGTTATTTCTATATACAAGGGTAGGCTATAGAACATGAAAAGTTGCTCACTTCAACACAGTGGAAGGAACACCTCACATACACCAACATCACTAGTGTTTGAGAACTGGCACCCAGCCACTATAATGGTAATGTAGTACAATACTACCAGCTACACCCACGTATTATTAAGCTATATCAATTTATGACTGCTACAATTGCAAGTAATATATGGCACATATACTCACAAGTGCCATATAATAAAGGAAATAGGTGCAACACAAATTAAGTAGCAATCAATAAAGATTGAGTAATCATTGACTACATTATTATATCAATGCCATGGTGTATCAGTGTGACAACAAAGGGTAAAACCTACTCGGAAACCGTTAGCGTAAATTTTAGAGTACCAAGCCTTGCTAATATTTCGCAAAAGGTTACAGTACGTTACATATTGATTTAATGCTGTGTTTGGTGAATATATTACTTCCCTAAGTAGATTACACAAAACAAAGGCTGGCAATTGCACTGAATGTCATAACGCCACCCATTAACCAAATGTGCTACATTCTTGACTGTGACCTTGAAGTGTGAACGTTACATCGGGGAAAAATGGCACAAATGGTCCCCAACATACTGTACTTAAAAGATTCTTGACTGTGAAACCACTCTATTGAAGTGTACGCCACAAAATACTTGCTGTTTGGCAGAAGTGAAGGGACTTTTAACCGAGCAATCCAATCATTAACAAATAAGTACTGGTGGTGGTTTTGGGCAATACACGCCTCCACACCTCTGTCTGGGTGTGAACTGACTGAGTACGAACTGAAGGCTGAAGCTGCAGTTGGATAGACTCTCGTGGTGGTGGAACTGTCATAAGCTGCACCTCCCACCATCAGAACCTATAGTCATCAAAACACATGGCCCATACACGTAGACCAGGAGGAGTGAATGAATAGTGTGACTTTGGTGGTTCTTTTAGTGTGCTTTGGAGTGGACTGGAGTGCATCCATGTATGGAAATACCACCGATAAAGTCTATTTTTGTTTGTTGTTCTGTATCGTTGGTCTGGCAGCGTGACCTCCCTCCCTCCCCTCACCAAACATATCTTATACTCTTTGGTGTTTTGAAGGTCAGCCAGATAATTTAACCTAAGTTAACCTTGAACTTCTCAGCAGCATCTAAGAATAAACACTAATACAGTATATCCAACCACTGCACGGTAGATATATTATGTGGTGTAAGCTACTTTACCTGTATATTGAGCTATATTGGTGAAGTCACGTGAATATCCTCGATCTTGTGGGATCAGCATGTCACGTGAATGAATAAATTATATGTGTATGAATAGTCTAAAGCCTAACAGTAAATATTTCCCAACGTGACAGTTCTTGCCATCTCATAATTAAAGATACCAGCCAGCTTACAAGGAAAACACTTACTGCTCTATATTTTACCCTTTATTACTCAGAGGACACAAAATTATCTTTCTTTCTCACAGTCATATGCTACGGTACATTTCACCTTTAAATTTACACTTTCATGAAAAGGGAAAATATCTGACGACATAATAAATCATTGATAATTAGTCGTGCAATTCAGTGGTGATATTAATTAATGTACATTTTTACGCATTTGCAGATGTGTGAATGGCCCATAATTATTAAAGTCAGTCCTATGGTCTAAATACTGCCTGTTGTGTCACCTCATCAAAACATTCTCAAATATGTCAAGAGTATAATTTTATGGGTGTACTAATGCCAGACGATTTTACGACAAGGAAAATCAAGTTTGAAAGTAAAGAATGCATGCACGCTAATAGTAGAGATCGCAAAACCTACCTTCTGTAATATTTGTACAACTGCATATATGCCGTATTCATCAATACGAAATGCTGTTACCAAAATTATCTGTCCTTATAGATGTATATATATAATCCGATTTAAAAACTTGCTGTCTGAAGCTGATAGACTAGCAATACGTTCCATATAATAATACCTAATAAAGTAAGGTGAAAATAACCAACAAATAAGTAAATTGGAGGCTACCGATTCCCCCAAAACTATCTCTGGAAAACAAGCCACCTCAATATGTTTCTATTAAGAGATCTGTTTCCTAACTTTGTTTGGAGGATTCAATAGCCATCTAAATCACTAAAAAGAAGTTCTCCCCTCAAGTTGGCCACACATTACCCGATCACTGTGGCTCAGCGATAGAGAAGGTGAATGTGTGTCATTGTGTGACAACTGTAGCCTACCCCAAGGAAACAAGTTATAGATCTCGCCGTTACCACAGATAGATACGCACGAGTTTTTCATGACCAGCTGCTGCACAACATAAAACCTTCATCCAGTAACACACAAACAAGCAGCTTTACGTCCCGGATAAGTGCTTGAACTAACTTCATAATTATGTCTTCAGGGTCAACGAGTTTTTTCCCCTTGTGAAGGAGGCGCCAGTATAATTTAATTAGCAAGACGTCCCCTTGGAAATTATAGTAGGAATAAATGGGAATAAAATAATGTTTCATGTTTCAAATACACTCTTGAGACAAAATATACACCACCCGATTAGAATATTGCCTGTGTCAAACATTTATTATATGTTTGACACAGGCATATATATTAAACTACTGGTGTTGTATAGCGTGAACCAACCACGTGTTGTGAAGACTGTAAAATGCTGTTGTAACCTTGAATATCTTCCCTCAAGGCCTCAACCCTATAGCATATATACATATACATACACTCTTTATACCTATACACACAAGCACCCAAACCATCTTAAAATTTTCTCATGCCTTTAACTCGTTTCTGTAACCTGCTTTTTTATTAGAATTAGTCCCAACATATGGAATGAATGAGTCAAGATAATTATTACAGGTTTATTTAACTTTTCAGAATTTTGAAGTATTCCATTATATAATGAAAATAATTGCCATAAGTATGTGAATTCTGTATGACCTAGCTCGGTAGAATATTAATTGTACATTTTCCCTTTCTACCCTTACAGCTGGAATGGCTCAATGACCGAAAATACTAACATCATTCAACATAACTTAGGTAACAGTCATCTGGAAGCATTCTATTATTAACTGGTGACACAACTAGGTTACAGAGGTCTTAGATAACGTTTGGGTTAGAATAATGAAGCCTCTTAGCTACCCCTTATCATATCAACACAGATGAGCCCACAGCCTTTTATAGATACCAAATTTTTACTGGGTTAATGACAGGGGGTTGAAGTACACGTGTGTATATGAATTGATCTCGGTTTCCTGTCGCTATTATTATTCCTAAGTACCCATATGTATGTACAGACCTAAAAAATATATCGGCACCCTTACAGCACGAAACATTATTATGCCACACCACACGAGGTATTCTGAAACAGTGATCATAGCGAAAAGTATCAGAGAATAGGGTGCCGAATAATTCTTGAGGGTTGTACTGTACACCAAGGAAAATATAGCTTCATTTATCTTCATTATACCAGCAATTTATTCTACTGACCTACTTCTTACCACGTCAGGATCTAATACTTCCAGATGCTGAAAAGAGTTAAGCCTCTGCAAATGGAAACCTACTAGCTAGCTTTTACATATTTGAGTTGCTGCTTCCATGAGAAATATTTGACATCGTTGCCGAAATATTTGCACATCTTGAGGGGGGAGATTATGCCCTTGATAGAGTGACATGCGTATACCTTAATTTAGCTCCCAGATAGATTAATTACTCCCCCCCCTCTCTCTCTGTGACTTAAATTCGGTGGAAATCTCTCTCTCTCTCTCTCTCTCTCTCTCTCTCTCTCATAAAACTCAATCTTGGTAGATTTCTCGGTAGGACTGATCGAAAATTCAGTAGATTTGACCCAATTCTCGAAGCCAACTTCTACACAGGTAACATATCATGGGCTTATTCCCAAGAAATAATCAATCAAAGATCCGGATGTTAAAATAAATGGCAGTAAAAGAAGACGTGGCCTTCCTCACCTTAACAGAAACTCATCTGAATGAAAACCACTTTAATGCAGAAATCCACATGCAAAACTATACCCTGTTCAGAAGTGACCGGCAAGGAAGAAATTAAGCCACGGGGGAGTAGCAGCATACATAAGGGAAGATATAGCTGAAAGTGCCAAAACCTTCAACACGAGAGACAGGGTGTGTATGCTGACCTTGTGGAGATCTCTGGTGCAACCCAAACTCGCGAATATTGCTGTCAGTTGTGGTCCCCACACAAAGCAACTGATATTGCAAAAATCAAGGCACTACAAAAGGACCTTCACAAGCAGAATCACAGCTTAAGGAGGCAACCACCTGAATTACTGGCAAAGGCTGGATCAGTTAGACCTATACTCTCTCCAAAGGAGACGAGAGAGATACATTATAATTTACGTGTGGAAAATCCTAGAAGGAAAGGTCCCAAACGTCAACAAAAACCCAAGACGAGGACGTCTATGTTTTTTGTCAAGAGCACCCAAGCCTCTATTCAACGCATGAAGACCATGGTCCACCACAGCTTCCAACACAACGGGACACGACTCCAATAGTATCCATAAAAACCTGAGGGACCTAACAGGTGTTACTGTCCACACCTTCAAACACAAACTCGACAAGTGGCTGGCTAGAGTTCCAGGCCAGCCACCAACACCAGGCTACCCAAGCTCCAACAACAGTCTCCCATCAAGAATCCAAGACCCAGAGATGAGGAGAGGGGAGCTGCCTTGAGCATGCGGAGGTCCAGTGGTCCACCTTAGCTGCGTTGCTCCCAGACAGAATTTTCAATTGAAAAAAAAAAAAAAAGTATATCGATAGATTCATGAAATAAGCAGTAGATCTACCGATTTCTCGGTCGGTCTGGCAACACTGCTCTAGTCAGTGTTGCCAACCAATGTACCTCAGAATTCCCTAAATCACCAAGCAAAAATTCTCCAATATTTCAGACCAAAAATATCCCAAATTGAGGGTAATTTTCTCCATTTCCTTAAAAGGCTCCCTTCCTTTAATTAATTAATTAAGGCTCCCTTAGTGCATTAATGAATCCGAACCCTTATTATTATTTTTTAATATATAATATGTACTACATTATTATATTCATTTTAATGATTTCTTCGTAAAATTAAAATGATATAAATATTGGGAATTCTAGTGAATTTTTGCCTGGTGATTCAAGCAACTCTAGATCATGGAGGTATAAAATATGGAGAGGGTATGACGTCACATATTATACCGTAAATATGTGACGTCATACCCTCTCCATATTTTATACCTTCATGATCTAGAGTTGCTTGAATCACCAGGCAAAAATTCACTAGAATTCCCAATATTTATATCATTTTAATTTTACGAAGAAATCATTAAAATGAATATAATAATGTAGTACATATTATATATTAAAAAAATAATAATAAAGGGTCTGGATTCATTAACGCACTAAGGGAGCCTTTTAAGGAAATGGAGAAAATTACCCTCAATTTGGGGTATTTTTGGTCTGAAATATTGGAGAATTATTGCTTGTTGGTGATTTAGGGAATTCTGGGGTACAAATAGAAAATACATAGGTTGGCAACACTGACTAGAGTGATAACAACACGATGGAATCACAGGTGAGTTTACCACTTCATATTTTCAACTTTAATGAGAGACTTAGGCTATAATTCAATGAGATAGTGTACTTATATAACATTAACATAATTCCTGGTGTTGTGGGAGAATTATGGTGGCAAAAATAATAAAGATGGAGTGAATTTTGGAGTTGAAATATGGAGAAACCCGGTCCTTCCTGTCATGTGTTATTACGTCATTTTTTTTTCCCCATTCCAGCTGTTATTTAGTATGTGTTTCCTTTATCTAGTACACTATACTCATATCTCTCCTTATCTCATCTAGTTTAACCATTTTTTGTTCTCTTTATCTACAGGTTTTTTTTATTTTCCTTCTATTTTTCTCTTAATTTTCATCTTTTTTTTTAACTGGGCTTCTGTATTTTTTGCTACTTTTATTATTTTGATCATTGTAGGCCAAGTAATATTAACATTTTGGTGTGGATTCTTTATTTATGTAGAAGAAATATACATTGCATCATTCCTTAGGGTAAATGTAGGTCAATTGGTTGTAACTGGAAGGAACCAAAGTGTGTTATTATTATTATTATTATTATTGTGTTATACAATTTCAGGTTCATCGTTTTGGTAAATTTACAGAAGTACTGGGTTCACTACAGTGTATATTTTAGTATCATTATCGACTATTTTGGACCATTCTAAGACACTTTTCATCTATGGTGTTTCTTTCGAGATATGCCCAGTTTTAGAAACATAATTTGGAAATTAGTCTGACCTAACCTAACCTAGACCACAACAGACTACCGGGACCTAATCTGGGCAAACTACTGGGATATAACCGGTGTAAACTATCATAAAGTGACCGGGGCAATTTCCCGGGACCTAGCCGGATGTGGTAACACTGCGCGGCCCTAGCCAAGAACGCAGTACTTCTGTAATAATACTGGTACCTTATTCTGTTATACTATTCCAGGTTCATCGTTTTGTTTTGACGGTGTAATGGCTACGTGTGGGATGTTATGGAAGAGTACAATAATTACCAGAGTGTATTATTATTATGTTATACTACCGTATTTCATTTCATTATTTCAGGTTTACTGTTTTGTATTGACATGTGTATTATAGAAAAGTACAATAATTTTTCACTCTTGTATAGCATTGTATCTTTTTTTTTTATTAGTTTCATATATTTAGCTAAAAAAAATTGCTGATTTGACTATGCATTTTTCTAGCATTTTTTTGCTGGAAATTTTTATGAGAGTTCTGCCTGCTACATTTTTTTTTCTTCACATCTATAATGGTATTATATATCAGTACAGTATACAATATTGTAATGCAAGAGAGAAAAGTAATGATTTTTTGTCGCCAGATGAACCAACCTGACCTAACTTAACCCGAACCGTGGGTCCCTTCAGGACTGAATTTTAATGTCCTTCGTTACATACCAGTACCTTATTGACAAATTAATAGTAGCCTCAATTGCATCCATAAATGCCTTTCTCTAACTTTTTCCATACCCTAGTTAAGATGGTTTGTCCTGCGTTGCCTTGTAATAATGTTTAGCATATCAGGTAAAATTATTTTCTTCTGGTAGATTTGTACTGTACTGTAGTGTTCCGGGATTTCCCCACATACCGTTTATGTATCGTCTCCTTAAGTCTCAGGTGTTTTATTCTCGCGTGCTCATTAGCTTTCTCTCTGGGTCATACAGTACTGCCAGATATTTATACTGCATTGGGATTCTTATTCAGTCCAGGTTTTATACCCTACCCAACCACACACATGTCCTTTGGCATTCCAGTGTGACATTTGTGTTCGAGAAGTGCACGGTAACCACATTAATGGTGTAGATTTACATTCTTTACATACAGGAATAATACTGAAAGGGTTACCCTTTGGGAAGACAAGATTTTTTTTATATATAACTTGTTCGGTGCCATACTTTTACTGTTACAGAAATTTTTACTGCAAGTTGATTCATTTTAATTCTTTTCCAGTTTCAATTTATATGGTGCTTATAGTTCCATATACTGTAGTTTCCAGTTTTCAGATGTATACTCCAAGTAATTGCAAATCTTCTGTAGCATGATTAAGTGTTTGGATGCAACTAAAAGTAAGTTTAGAAATTGAAAAAATTAGGAACTGTAAAATTATTCAAAACACTGTACAGTACAGTACTGTACGTTACACTATAAATAAATATAAGAGTTACGGTATATAGCAGGTTGTTTATACCGTACTACAACAACAGGCCCTACCCCTTGAGCTCCTGGACGCCCACCTATCACAGTACAGCTATATTGGGGGATACAGGCCCACACAGGCAGACGTGGCCCTCAGGGGAGCCATTAACGTCCCACTTGGACCTCCTCTGACCTTCCCCAATGTCCAGCGTTGGTTAGCTCACATGGCTTCATTTTCTCCTAGTGAAGTCCGGGCCTTCTCACCACATACTCAAGGTTGTCAGGTGTGGATGAAGCAAAATATGTTGTCAGTGTAGCTACTCGTGGTATTACTTGTGAAGTCATATGCTGAAAGGGAAATATTGGGAGACCCACATTGTGAGGATGCTTCATGATACTATGCCACAGCAATAAATTTTGGCTGTACTAATATATTTTATTTCATTTACTACTAACATTGATAATACCAGATTACTTGATGTGTGTACTCGTTACTGAGTAAGTTGATTAGACAGTTAAGGTAATCCTGATCCTGATGCATATGGCTATTACTCTTGAATCTTACTGCTCTCTGACCACCCATACCACATGCCCTCGTGCCATGCACTATAGCTCTTGATATTTGGGTGTGTCATGTTTTACTTTTTACAATATGGTGTGAGTTGGGAATAGTGAACTGCTTTTTTGTTACACTCATCACAGACATTGATTGTTATAAGTGATTGCTCTCTGGCTAAAGAAACAACAGAGAATCTGTGTGTTTTTTGTAGTTATTGCATGCTATTGCCAACTCATTATCATTTCGTAATATTTTTGAGGATGCAATAGAGTCATATGAAAAAATGACGGATAAAACTGGTGTTTAATGTATCTTCGCCTGAGCATTGTTTGTGGATCTGGGCCTTACCAACAGTTGCGTATTTACACAATTGATAAAACCCTTAACCCCTTCATCCCGGCAACATTTTTTTTTTTTTTTTTTTTTTCATTGTTTACTACAAGGCAGGAAGCACGTCAAGTCCTAGGATTTATATTTTTAAGATGCATAGTATGGTCACAACTTTCTCATATTTATAGTCATAGAATGGAAGTTTGTAACCTCTGAAACAGCTCTGCAACTCCACATGTGCAGAAACATCCATGATTGAAATTTTAACATTATTGGTCGCATTGCAAGTGATGCTTATTTTATGGATGGGCACACTCCAGGACTAAAATAATGTTCGTTGCTCCCAGAGGTTCTGTAATCGTTTGGCCTATGGTGCAGCATGCATATGGTTTTTATCATTCTTACGTGATTGTGGGACATAACCAAACCTAAGCGAGTTTACACGAGTCGTTTTGGGTGTGAAAAGTAAGCAGAAACTATACTGACTGGGTGTTCCACGAGTTCTTACACTTGGAATTTCCTCTCCTTTTGTCATGTCATATCGGTCCTTGGTACACATAATTTACCTTCTTTTCTATCATTGGCCTAGGAAGTAAATACTAGTGCTGTACTACATAACTATACAATTGCCTGACCTCTATTCTTTTCATTCTCTTCGCAGTTGTGATTTCTGGTCTGAATAAAGAAAAAGTTCCTTCATTTGGGGACAACTCAAAATTGATAAGATTAGAGGAAACCAAAAGTCAACTAGGAAAGTAAAATCAGCAATGATTGGGTACTTTGGGAGGAGCGCCAGGCATATTGTGTCCAACCATTACATCTCCCTCTCAGCGACACTCCTCTCTTCCCTCCCTGGCACAAGAGGCCTGGCTAGCAAGGTAGGCTGAAGCTAGTCAATTCATTATTTCTGTTGCTATAATGACTAGTGGAAAGCTGGATGGGAGGGAAACAGGATTTTTAGTTGATTTCTGAGCTAATATCTTGGTCATTGTCTCCATTGGCTGGTAGCATATAAATCTGAAGTTAATTTCTGGGGTATAGAGATGGATGTAAACACTGTTAAGGCTCAGATCACAAACCAAATCTTGATCTGTTTTTTTAAATATTTGGGTAGTGATCATTCACCTTGTGGTAATGATCTGTAATAGGACTTAGCTTTCTTTCTTGAATGTTCTGTACAGTACCACAGATTCATCACTTGTGTGCAATCTCTGATTAAAGAATTAGTGGTTTTGGGCAATTGAAGCTTTTCTCCTTATAGTGCTTGATACTCTGCATCCATTTATGGTGTTTTTTTATTGGCGAGAGAACCCCATATTATAGGCTGTGGTAGTCGACTACATTCACTATATCTGGCTGCTGGATACTCATTAAAAAAAATTAATAGAGACTGTATTTTCAATGTAATGTCCACTGTCTGGAGATGAAGCATTCTATAACATGACTCGTGTTCATGTGATTACATTGTTCTGTACTTGATTTTCACTGGCACTAGATAGCTCCAATATGCAAGACTGTCCACCACTACCACCATGTAGCATATTAGCCTTAAAAGGGGATTACTTGTCAGTGACATGGAGGTGATTCCACCAAAGTGTGCTAAAAGCTGTGTACATCAGCTTATTATATCACTGGTAGTCTGTTCTGTGGCATTTTACATGGGAAGAATTAGTAGCCTGCCACTACCAACTCAAGTTAGCTGCCACAGTATTGAAAACAGTTTTGTGCGGTAGTTTGCCTTGATTAGAATTTTGTACACTACTTATGTGACCTCTTGAGCTTGCTGCTGGTGAGAAAATTAGAAGTACCAACTCTCTTAATTTATTCTGCATGTTTTGGTGAATTTAACCTAGTCTTTTTCTGTAGCTGAAGGGTAAATGTTGACATTCTGTATCATAAAGGCTAAACATATTTGGTTGCAGAATTTTGCATACAGGTTATTGACATTTTTACCTTAGCTACAGAATCACTCATTTTTATCAAGATAATTTTTCTGTTTCATCTTTATTCCATTGATATACTGTACTAGTATTGTACTCATATTTACTGTATAATAGTTATCAAGCACATTATTGTCTGTCAATGATTCCTTTCTCAGCTGTTTATAGTGCTTTATTTAACATTTATTGCAGTTTTTATTTTTCTGTGGCTTTGGTGTTTCTCATTTTCTTTTACTGGTACATTATTGTACCAGGACATTGATTATGCTGTGGATGGTGACTTGATGGTGATATTGAGTTACTTTTTGCCTGTGATTATCTGATTTTTTTTTCACCTCATTACCTCCAATATATTTTTGGAACAAGGCAGCTGTTTTTCACACTTCTGATATTTCTAGATTAGTTTATGTAAATAATATAGCTGCCTATTGCACAGAGTGGAAGCATGCTTTAATTCAACTTATCTCTCCTGTATATATAAAAACTATGGTTTGTGACTTTACAGTAGCTACCAAATACTAAAGATATGAAACTTGATTTTTTAAAGTGTTTTGGATAGTCTATTAAATTTTGAGGCTGTATTATTGCAGTCAGCATTAGTGGGGAGAAAGTTTAATGGGCTGTCACACGAAACTCTTATCTTGCACTTTCTCTCACTGCACTTGTGATTACTCTGATAAACATACACCCTTATTTTAACCGTCCTTGACTGACTGTTGGGATTCTCTTGCTTACAGGTTGACGAGGAGCTTTCTAAACTTGTGCACAAGAGCATAAGGATGTGTGACGAAGGACAGAAGCCAGAAGCTTCAAAAGTTAGTATTAGGAATTGTTAGGAGAGCAATGGCCTTTTCTGTGATTCATCATTTATTATTTATCCAGTGCAAAGACTGATGATGAAATAGTGTACAGTATGTGGACTACGATTAATGCACAATTATTGACTTGGAAAAGATAATCAAGTTTTGTGTATGTTTTGTATTTTTATTTTGGGACTTTTTATTTGTTTGTGTTACCATTATGTGTTCCATGTGTCTGACCACGTATGTCACCTTTTCCTTGATTGGTCTTGATATTTGTGTTGGGTATCCCATGTCTTATGTCCATCCCATTATGACATTGTAACCCTTGTTCTCCGTGTTACCGATGCCTGTTTTTTTTAGGCGTTTATGATCGACATAAAACTTATGAAGCCTGTTACTGCAGCTCAAATAAACACCAAACTAAATTTGAACTGGTTCCCAGCCTCGGAGAGTGGGTTGAGGAAAATGAAAATCCCAATTACTGTACAGTACTGCTGCTGTCATGGTACCAGTGTTGTTTCAGTCTTCTTTCTTGCCCTTTTAGATCCTTCAAAGCTCAATTTACTGTTCTTCAACGTCATGTGAATAAATCCTCAACCTATCACTGATGGAGGATGATGGCCCATAGTTCTTGGAATGGAACTGACTTTTGTGAGCCAGTACTAAGTGCACAATTGCATGAATGTGAGCCAAAGCAGTTTTGTTAATCAGTACAATCAGGCCTACTGTTATTCTTTCATAATTATTTTCTCATTTGTCAGCATCCACACCTGATTGTTATACTTCCATATAAGGGCTGTATTATTAATCACTAATATGTTTATTTGAATTTACTTATCTTACTTTGATGTGGTATCCCCCAGAATCACAACAACAACACCAGCAGAGGTGGTGGTGAGCGTGGGAAGGACAAACCAGGCAAGTTTGTGCTCAAGACTCCAAAAGGCACTCGGGACTATGGACCTGTGGAGATGGCAGTCAGGAGGCAGGTATGCAATTTTCAGCTTCTTTCCCCACTTTGATTAGTCCCTGATTGTCAAGATGGGAAGATGCTATAGAACTGTGTTTCATATTAATTACTTCACTTAGGCTGATAACAGTTGTGCAGTACTGTATTGCTAGCAAGAAGATATACTGATAACTGAATATCATTTTGTGTTGCAGGTGTTTGATGTAATACATTCAGTCTTCCACATGCACGGGGCAGTAGAAATAGAGACTCCAGTGTTTGAACTCAAGGTTTGTTTGTTCTTCGTATTTCTTTAACTATTCCTCATTTCTTAGTTCTAATATATAAGCTTTCTATTTACCTGCATATGACCCTAACAGTTGTGATGTTCTTAGCTGTTTTTTATCTGTGTATACAACTTACTCTGTCTATATTTATTTTTTCTTTTTGTAATTATCAGAATATCCTCCATTTTCATCTAATCAAAATAACACTGCACATGCTCATTTGAATAGGATGTCCTAACGGGTAAATACGGTGAGGACTCCAAGTTGATATACGACCTGGAGGATCAAGGCGGGGAGAAACTGTCGCTGCGATATGATTTGACGGTTCCTTTTGCCAGATACGTGGCCATGAACAAAATTACAAACATCAAGCGGTACCACGTGGCCAGGGTTTACAGGAGGGACAACCCTGCCATGACCAGAGGTGAGTACAATTGTAGCCATCTCTCTCTCTCTCTTATTAATAGATTTTCACTGCTGATATTGGTGAAGGTAAAGGCTAACTGTATTTGGGCTGAGGTGTTAGTATCATAAGCAAGTGGACCATATGTGAAACAGAAGTCTTATATTATATTAGCTGTAGATATATACTGTATCTGTCCCCACTCCAGGCAGGTACCGAGAATTCTACCAGTGTGACTTTGACATTGCGGGACAATTTGATGCCATGATCCCTGATGCAGAATGTGTACAATTGGTCCACCAAGTGTTGTCCAGACTTGATCTTGGAGACTTCACCATTAAGGTAGAGTACATAAATAATATAATTAGACAAATTTGTACCTCTCACAAACTTTGTTCACTTCACAGGTGTAGATATCAAACAGGCACCTTGTCTTTTGTCCTCACTGTAGTCAGTATAATATAATATGTATATAGTTTCCCTGTGAAATCTTGGCATGAAAAATAACTGCATTTGCATATTTTCTTTCCAGATTAATCATCGGAAGATCCTCGATGGGTTATTTGGGGTGTGTGGTGTCCCACTCGAAAAGTTCCGACCAATATGCTCAGCTGTGGACAAACTGGACAAATCTCCGTGGGAAGAGGTTCGGAAGGAAATGGTAGATGAAAAGGGGCTGGACGAAGAAGTGGCTGACCTGATTGGGGAGTACGTCAAGCTCTCAGGGAAGGAGGAACTGATAGAGAAACTAAAGAATGACGAGAGATTGAAAAACTCAAAAGATGCACAGGTTAGTTAGGTGGAGGGGCTTGTGATGTTAACAAACTGAAGGGTACTGATTCCTCCTAGCTGTACTGTCTATACACCCTGAATACAGAAGAGTAAACACTAAATACTTCTATTTGATTTTATGTTTGACTGCTGTGAATCGGTATAGCCAGAGCTCCATAAGCTAACCTCTAAATCACTGTTGTTTGACCTGCAGGCGGGCCTTAGTGATATGACGCTGTTGTACCAGTATTGTCAGAGTCTTGGGTGTGAGAGCAAGGTGGTGTTTGACATGGGTCTGGCACGAGGCCTGGACTACTACACTGGGGTCATATACGAGGCTGTCCTCACTGCAGGACAGAACCAGGGCAAGGACGGACCTGTGGGCAGTGTGGCTGGTGGTGGCAGGTACGACGGTTTGGTAGGCATGTTTGACCCCAAGAAGAAGACGGTGCCTTGTGTGGGGCTGAGTTTTGGCATCGAGCGACTCTTCACCATCCATGAGCAGAAGCAGCGAGCACTAAGCGAGAAGGTAGGAACCCTGACTTGCTAAGATGGGTAGGATGTTTTATCAGAGTAGAGGAAGGTACTGCTCCAATCTATAACTGATTCTTCCAGACATTGTTAGGTTGTGAAGATTTGATAAAGTGTACATTAACGTCTGCATCCCCCCACCCATTTCCATTTGACAGCTTCGAGCCACCCAGACAGAGGTCTTTGTGGCGGCGGCATGTAAAGGGATGGTTCACGAGAGACTCAAAATCATCAGTCTGCTGCATGAGGCTGGAATCAAAACAGAAAGCAGCTACAAGAATAATCCCAAAATTCTTAATCAGCTACAGGTGAGATGGGCCAGAAGTAGGGGAAGCTTTTGTGTGTATGTTCATAACTACATGTTCTCGTGCACATACTGTTCATATACCCGCATGTCTGATATTCTTTCATGTTGTTGATACTCTTGTTGATGTTTTTCCTCCCCTGAAATTGAATCGCCAGAATAGGAATCAGTCTCTTCTGCTTCATTTAATGGAAACAATTTGAATATAATTTCCATTTGCAGTATGCGGAAGACAACCAGATCCCCCTTGTGGTGCTGATTGGGGAGTCAGAGGTGGAAGCTGGAGTGGTGAAGGTGCGGGAAGTAACAACTCGGGATGAAACCACAGTTAAACGCGAGGATTTGGTCACTACAGTGAAGCAGAAGTTAGGTACCAAGTGAACATAAAGACATCACTGTATGTTAGTTGCTCTTCACAAATGAAAGTGAATGTTAAATGCAATATTTCCTTTAATTTCTGTGGTGAAATTTTAATTATGTTCACCAAGATCCACTAGGAAACCTATGGATATATATTTACTACTATGGCTCACAACGCAACCCAGCTGTTGAAAACTTAGCTAATATCATGAAATGAAAACGAGGCTAAAACGACTACACCTTGATCACTGAATTTCACATCTTACTATTTATTACTTCTTCTGTCACTCTACAAAGTGTTTCTCACTCTGGTCTAGCCACAACAGCCTTAATCTTGTATATACCATCGACATGTTTAAGGGTATTAATTTGAATCTGTGAAAATGCATTGCTTGGGAGTTAGCTGTTCTCTACATCTTACTGTGTACTAAGTCAGGACTTATTTTAATTATCTATTTTGCTGTGATGAAAAATTTAAAACCTTTTTCATTCACAGCCATAATCATCATTGTTTTTAACTCTGTTCTACAGTATCCTCTGCTGGTGAAACAATTTGGGCAATTTCTATTTCTTTCAAAGGAATTTATGCAGTTCCTTTTGTTATTCTCATACATAACTTCAAGCAGATATGTAAAGAAATTAATCCCGTAAAAGGGTAGCTCATGTTAATATCTCGTGATGCGCACTGGTATCCTCCTCTTCCTTATTACAGAGGTTACCTTCACTGTCCCCCATCTCCTGTTATCTGACTGTATGGTTGATGATAATTGTGGTGTAATCAACTTCTTTTGAACTACTGTCGTATGGTCAATTGTCAGCATTAACACTGCCAGTCACATAGGCATCAAAAAATCATGTAAAAATATATTTACCAGGGATATAGTCTTTTACTGTAGTGAAATAACATCATGTCATAAGTACTGTAGTTCTCTAATTTCTGTGCAGCTAATTTTGTATCTCCAGCTGCATTTTTTCAACACTTCCTTGTCAGCTGAGGGAAAGGTTACAGGTGATTATAATTTTCTTTTGTGAATTTTTAATAAGGTATGGTAAATGAATACAATTTATAGAATATGTAATTTGTGTTTTTAACCATTATTAAATGAAGTCAAATCATGCCTTTAGTTCTATATATTAACACAATCAGAGTTTTCCCTGTAAGCTGCTGATCTTTAATAGCTATGACTAAAGAAAATGATACTTTGGTTGCTTATTCATAAACAGGATTTAAAAATGGCTAGTGTTATAGTAGTGTATGATGGTTCACTCCAACAGGGAGGTCCAAATCAGAGACAGGATAACCAAAAACACAATCCTAATTTACACATGAGCAAGGTAATCTACTGATGTATTCACTTCAGGATACATAATGTATCATAAATACTAGCAAAGGCTTGTAACTCTTCATCAACTGGTGTTGTAAGGTTAGTATAGTGGACACATTACAAGGCTGGGGCAAAATAGTTTCCTAAAATGTAAAAAACTTTACATAGGAGGGTCAATATTTATATCATGAGGTGGTAGGGCTAACCAATTTCACACACACATCAGCACTATGCTTATCTGTCTGGAACAATAAATACAGGAATGTAATATACATTATTAACAACTGGTATTATATAGAAATACACTTCACATCAGTAGAATACAAAGCAATTAAAGGTTGGCAAATATATAATGCAAGGGAATCAGTCCAATAATATTGTAAACAAATGTAAGTACATACTTATAATGTACAATACTTAAAAATAAAAAGTTAAGCATATCTCCTCCATTTGAGGGGAATTGCATAAAACATTCCACACAGTGGAACTTTCCGACAAATAGCAAGATGATGTCAATCATGTACTAGGCCCAAACTTTTCCAAGAACAGGAGTAACGTATCCCCTGCATGTTATAGAAGACACCATAAAGGAACTAACATTAGAAAGGGCATCCTAGCTGGAAAACCCTTTTCTCCCAAAAATGATTAATTCAAACACTATGGCCCCCAGACTGTGGCATCCTTTAAATAGGAAAACCCCATGAGTGGGAGCCACAGACAGAAAATAAATAATATTTACTGTACGGTGTATTAACAGGCCTTACCTGCAGTGCCTGTCATGTGTCGCAACTGCACTTCTTTTTTTGGTAACTACTATTTGTCACCCAAGGCAGTAACACATTCCACCCGAACCCTAATACTTATTTATTTCCCATGGTTATAGACAAAGCATTGGAGGTTGTAAGTATCTTATTGATGACCTGCTGGTCAGTGTTGCGTTCATTTATTTTGTCTTCAGGCGTCCAGGATTGGTCATACTCTAGGCGGTAAGACCCATAGTACTCATGAGGACACTTGTCACCCCATTCCTGAAAGCACCAAGGAGGTTTTAATTAGAGTAACAGAAAAATGCTGGTGTAATCAATACATTATGTGATGGTGGTGATCGATGCTAAGATGTAAGTACAACAATTCCCATGGCAATCCCATCCAAAGGAAATAATCTCATAATATTTCAATATCACCAAAATGTACAGTTGTTTCCAATGCACTAAAATTACTAGTGAGACAAATTATGGCCTCTCTTTTTTTTATGGAGATAGAAATAACAGCCTGGTTACCATATGAGCATCTTCATCTACAGCTTATGGAATGTAAGAGTTTTACTGTATAAAGAAAAAGGAGTTCCAGAAACAACTACAGTACTGGTCAATATGATCAACACCACAATGAAGAGGTAAAACTGATAGACTGACCTTTGGACTGAGCATGGATAGGTAGCGCTGGCCAGAACTTCTCAGGTACAGATGATAAATGTTGCCAGGCTTTTTGACAAAGTTGCAAGGTACATGGTGTAGGTCAGCATGTTCCCGGGCCTCCTCCAGAACTTTCCTTGCCTGCTCCTGAAGGAAGCGAACCTGCTCCGCAATCACCTGCAGCTTATTACTTACATTGGCGTGCACAAAGGTGTCTGCCTGTAGCAAGTAGAACCAGGTGAAATTAATATCTTAAGTGTGATAATATATATACTAGTTTGAACAAGCATCAACAGTAAATGCTGACTTTTAACTGCAAACAATTAAAAGAGACATTTACTAGAAAATTGCCAACCCAGCTATTTCCAATGTTATACAAATAAAAAGGGCTTACTTTTTGTATTTCCTTGGCCATCTCTACTAGGTCCATTGTGCTGGCCTTGTTGGTACGGTAAGGGTTGACCAGTTGGTATCCTCCTGGTGTGCTGTCCATCTCTACCAAGTTGGCTGTTCAATAAAATATATCGTATTTTGTATTGCATTACCTTTACGGCACAGCACACAGGTAAACTTGAGAACCCGAGCCAACTTCTGGAACTAACCTGAGTACCTGACCTAACCTAACCTAGAACAAGACATACTATTGGGACCCAACTGGGGTAAAATACATGCCTACTACGGAAAAAGGGGCCAGGTGAGGTGACAACAATAAGACAGACTCGGTCCACACGAAAACCTAAGAAGATGGTGCATATTTCCTTGATATGGGAGTTACGTGAAATAAGACCTACTGTATAACATTAACACACAACCATAATTAACCAGTATAATACCCTAATAATCCCCTTTCCATTAACCTATTACACAACCATAATTAACCAGTATAATACCCTAGTAATCCCCTTTCCATTAACCTATTACACAACCATAATTAACCAGTATAATACCCTAATAAGGCCATTTCCATTAATCTAAAGTTGGAAGGCTTACAACATTACTCTGACACATGTACTGGTGCGTAGTGATGTCATTATGTAACCTCTTAAAGTTACATATCCACGCCACGTAACTAAATATAACCCTTCGTACTATTATACATGTTTACTGGCTTAACTCATCACCTCCAAGCCTTATGATACCCTTACCTGTGGGTTTGGCAGCATCTTCCATAGTGTTGAGAGCCATAATGAACTACTTTTCCACCCCTTATACCTGGACAACAAGACAGCAGAGAGTGAGGTAGAGGACAGACCAGCTGACAGTTTTATTTACCAACCTACATAACACGTGACGTCACAAATGCTACTGGTTGTGATTATTCCAGAGAGTTGACTTTTTCAACGGCACACTCTATAATATGATTAATTTAAATATTGTATGATTAGAGCTCTCTCTCAAGTATGTTTGTACAGTGTTGTTTATTACTACCTTGGTTCCTTTCCAAATGACAGGCCTGTTAACTTATTTTCTGAATATGGTCTTATAGTAAGTAATTAAACCTCTCTAAGATATATTATGATTGTAGAATTATGGAGTTAGCCTGTCTATCATTGGTAGGCTATTAGAAATAATTTCAGCTTTCGGATATGATCGATTGGAATTGAGTTCTGTCTTGTAATTAGCCGATACATTATGAAAGCACATGCATCTATATGATTGGATGCCCGATTTCATGCTGTCATCCTAAACCCATGAGACACTCTTCCCTGTTTCAGCGTATATTAGCGCTATGGGTAGGGATAGTGGTAAAAATAACATGAGAGTAGTAAAGCGTAACTTACACCGGCGCAGGAATATACTCTAGCGTAAATTACGCCACCTTTGTGATGGTCTTCCCACAAATTACTATAGTAGGCTTTTATCTAATATACTGTAGAACTGTTGCTACATATAGCTCATTGAGGTAATAGGAAACTAAACTTTATCGAGACAATCTATGAGTACTACATATCAACTGGAATATCATAAATGGAAGGTCATATTTCACTAAACCAAATAAATACTAATAAAAGAAACTATTTCACTCATTCTGAACAAACCGCGCCGGCGCGAGTAGAGTGGTGCCAGATAGTAGTTTACTTCATCGTATTTCGCTTCTGATTCACAGTGCTTCTTTACTCGTTCCCCTATATATATTACGTTATTCATTATGTTGTAAGAAAGCTTGGATGAAAAGAATGAAAAACAATTGAATAAAAATGTGTGAATTTCGTAGCGGGCAACTGTAGGGTGAGTGTAGCGATGAAAGGTGTGACGTCAGTAGTGTAGTGTAGCCTGCGGTGAGAGGAGGAGTGTCAGGAGTGCGCTGCCTGAAATGAAGTGAATACCGTGGAATTATTACATTTATACCCAAGTTACTAATCATGGAGGACAAGGACGCACTCATCGCCAAATTGGTAACCGAGTGCGATTCATTAAAGAAGGATTTGGAGAAGTCTATGCAAGAACGTGATGTCCTCCTATGTGAAGTGAATCGACTCAAGTTTGAAGTTCAGATGTCCGATTTGAAGCGACTGAAAGAAGAGGAGACATCAGAAGCAAGGTAGATGGTTACATGGTGTACTTTTCACACTAATTGACCTCACAGTAGGGTTAGATTGTAATGACATCTCGTTGGTGTGAGGAAAATGATGTAAAATGAGGCAGGTGAGGTGGTGGTGGTGGTGGCGTGTGTGTATGTGTGTGTGTGTACAGTAGTGTTGGCCTTCCCATCCTACTCCTACCTACCTACCTACCTATCCCTTCTCCTACCTACCTACCTATCCCACTCCTACCTACCTTCCTAACTACTTACCTTCCTACCTACCTACCCATATACCTACCTACTCATCCAACTCTTACCTACCTACCTATCCATCCCACTCCTACCTACCTTCCTTCCTATTAACCTACCTACCTACCTACCTCACACACTGCCTTGCCTTTGCCTTACCCATCTTACCTAACACTGGCATTTTTTTTTTAATCCCTTACTATTTTACACTACGTTCTGTTTCACACTTCCTCGTAATTTTTTTTTTTTTCAAACTTAAAAATAACAATTAGTTCATGTTAATCTATTCATTAGAACACTGATGTATCCTGTGTTAAATAATCTCGGTGTACAGTACAATTGAACCCTTCGTCATACTGTGTCATTGTTTCATTCAATCATTAGGTCACTATCTTGACTCATGTTAGCTTCATTCACTTAGGTCTTAGGTGAACATTCTTCAATTTCCCAACACCTCCTGTTAGCCTACTGTGTTTTGGTTCATACTTAATTACTTTACGTATTGCCTTTTCGTACATTTTCCTTTCTAAAACACTACTACTACTACCACCATTAAATTTTGCATCGCGTTTAGTTTCACGTTATGTCTTTCTACACACACACACATACTGCTTAGCTTCATATTATGGAATGTAAAGAAGAAAGTGGGATTTCTTGCAAATTCACAAGTTACATTATTATTGCTCACACCATCACCATGTCTTACACTTCACATAATATCGCTAATTTCAGTATATATTTGTTTCGCAAACATCCTTGCTTCACGGGTGATCTTTATCCTGCCACCTTTGTCATCATCAAATTTGCCTCGTCTACGGTCTTACACAGCATTGCTTCCTTATTATGATAACATTACCCTGCCTCCCTGAAAGTGTCTGTCATTCTCTCTCTCTCTCTCTCTCTCTCTCTCTCTCTCTCTCTCTCTCTCTCTGTTGAAAAAAGTATTACTTTACATTCTTACCCTTCCTTGTTTCCCACTATCCTTTGCTTTCATCTTCTCCAGGTGTTGTCTCTTCCCCGTTCCAACTTCCTTCTTACCTTGCCAAACTTTGTCTTCATTTGCATATGGTATCTGTGTCTGCCTCGACATGCGACGCACAGTTTTTCTATACCTCCATGTCGTGTCACCACATCATAGCCTACAGTATGCAATGCCCTTCCCTTGTCTTACCTCTCAGCAGTTCTACTCGTCTCACACTACCATCCCAGCCTCTCACAGTCCCTGCCTTTTCTATTATTGCCTTCGGGTTATATTTTCTCTCGTTTGTTTGTAGGTTTGTGAACTAGATCTCAATTACTTAATGGCTTCTAGAGAAAGGCAAGAACGTTTAAGTTAAGAAACAACAGATACATTAAGTGAATGGAGTAATGTAGCCTAGGCTGTGTTGATAGGAAAGGTAAACAACCTGATAGTTGTTGGTTGGCAAGTAGCCTAGCCTAGGTAGGAAAGTTAGGTGGGAGTAAGTTAATTGGGTGGATGAGTAAGTTAGGTTGTTTTTGGCGTGGAGCCCGGATTCTGTTGGTAGGCAACTAGGTAGGACGAGTTGAAAGATTGTTTTTATGTGCAGTTCGGAGTGTTTGTATTGACTTGCAGATAGGCTAACAGACAAGCAGGGTTGGGACAAGTTTTAATATTATAAAAAATTATTATCAAGCAGAGTTAGTTTTAGTACGAAACTGTCAGGACTGGGAATACATTTACTGTGTCGTATATAAGGTTACTTGAGTGAATATTGATGGCTGTGATCTTTGACGTAATTGGTTTTTCATTTGCAAAGATATGCTACGTTCCCACAAATTCGCGTGGTGAAGGCATTAGTCTTGACTGCATTGTTTGCCTACGTAGGGCTGATCTGCAGGCTGGCTGAACTCGACAACAGCTTGGTGCCCTGGGGTAAGCTAAGGGAACTGCTCGGGTTTCGCCTTCCACCCTAAGGTTAGGCTACTTGTTAGGGTGGCTCAGCTGTCCCGCGGAAATGAGGTGTTGTGTAGCACTAACACCATACCCTCATTAAGTCTTGTTCCGTAGAATTATGTGTTTATATTAGGTTTTATAACCTTGAGGTGAGAGGCCTATATTTTGACTCTTAACATCCGCAGGGTATGGTGCGAAAGGGAAGAGCTGACATAATTTCATATTCTGTTTTCTGTAACACTAAGAATTAAATTATATCACACACACAGAGAACAATATAGTCCCTCGCTGGTAATAGCATCCTCTCATCCTGTCATCCGTAAAGTTTGTACTGTACACACACACATACACAGAGAGTAAGAGCAATAGGCTATAGCCTCCCACCAATAAAAGAATCCTCTCAACTCTGCCATCCGTGAACCTCTGAACACACACACAGTTCCATTGTTTACCCCATAGAATGGATTGTTTCGGGTTCACATAGTTCACGGAGGAAAGTTGCAGGACAGCCAAGCCTTTCAGTAATACCATTGTTGGCATTTTTTATTGTATTCCTACAACCTAACCCCGAATGAGTTTATAAATGTTGTTTAGAAGTGGGTCGATGAACGTTGTTGTGTGTTTCAACTTAGCGAGGGGATGATTTGAATGTCAGTGTCATTACATAATATCTGGTTTGATTTTATGCCAATGAGTGTAGTCGGTGTGTCCTGACGTGTAGCCTATAATGATAGAGATCGTGTTGTTGTTAATAAAAGATTATATATTCATTAATATGCAATAAAAGATTCTAGAGTTTACAAACGAGTACAGTACTTTTGAGCAGCGTGGCATTGAGCTGTCTTCAAAAATATCCCCAAAGCTGCTGAGCTTGTAGTCTAATACAGATTGTAATTTATTGGAGGCCTAGAGCAGTTTATGTGAAAAAAGACAGAAAGGTTGAATTTAACCAATGTAAATGTACCAACACGGAAACGCTGCAGTTGCTTGCTGCATTATCAAATTGCACAATGTTTGTCTCAGGGTCAGGGTGCAATACATTAACGGGGGTCCATGTTCCGGATTCTGGCCAGGTTACTCTGATATTAGATTGGCTATTTCTATGCCTTCTTGGTGTTAACTTTATACAGTGTGACTTTAGGCGTAGGCATAAGGTAAACACCAAAGAAAGTATGTGCACCTGCCTGAGGTGAACAGGTATGAGGAAGGTATTGTGACCCCGAGGCCAAGATAGGACCAGTCGAGTGTGACCATCTGCTGGCCAAACACGACCTTCAAAGCTCACACTCCCTCCCTCCCACCTAGCCAAGCCTACCTCCCTTCCCAGACTGTCTTACCCATGGAGGTATAAAAACACTCCATGCTCTTACCCCATGCACTGTTCGACACTCAACTCCGTGGTAGTCTTCTATGGCTAATTAATTATGTGTGAAAGTTTGCTAGTAGGCTTAAGCTGTATCGTCGTATATATGTATAAAAATATACTTCATGGTGGTCACATAATTATATAGGCTACTTCGATGCAAGTCATAAAGTAAATCACATAGTTGCCAAGTCACAGAGTAATGCATTCACTATCACGAAGGTATGTATGTGTGTGTTCAACCGTACCGTAACTTACATTATTTCCCTGGTGTTTGTGGGTTTGAGGACATTCTATATATAATTCCACCGAAGAACCTACACCAGTCAGTGCGTGCAAGTTGTATGATACAGTTAGGGTAAAAAATAAAGTGAAAGTACAAACATTAGGGAGAAAACAGCAGTACCTACCTGAGCCTAGCGTACTGGTACCTACTTCCCTAGCCATATGTTATGTATTGAGCCTCGTGTAGCCCCTAAGAATGCCAGTAAGTTTGAAGAGAAACTCGCAATTGTTTATATACCCGCGAACATTTTAAATAACTGATTATTCAGGTAGGGTTCATTCGAGGGAGGTAAAGAAATGTCCCGATAATGCCATGTTGCCTGCATATAGCCTAGGCGGGTTCACCTTCTGGGACTTTTGGTTGGTTGGTTGGTTGTATGACGAACTGGAATGTGATGCTAAACCAAGACTGATATGCAAATCCCTAAGTGTACACGCCAAGAAACATATCCTTTTTATTGACACTTTCAAAGGTAATATTCCGGAGAACCCCAATAGCCTAATGGAATTCTTTTAAAAATAACGCATCTTGGCGTATCTGGCAGCCCATGGTATCCCCCTGAGAAGCAGCCACCGTTAATGTCAAGATGTATGCAGGAGTCCGATCTGTTTGTTGCTTTGGAGGATCCAGAAACTACACTATTTGATCTGTTGCTTTGGAGTATCCAGAAACTACACTATTTGATCTGTTGCTTTGGGGGATCCAGAAACTACACTATTCACTTTAAATGTCCTGCTTTTACTACATTTGATATAATGATTTACTTTACGTCAGGACCTCAGGTTATCAATAGATAGGTTTCGAGATAATTTGGTATCCTATGCGGCTAGGCTATACGGTTATTGGGAGAATTGGAGGCCACCGAGTCCTCCAAACCGTGTGACAAAACAGACAGACAGAGGCATATAGAAAGAGTGAGTGAGTGAAAGGTGTTCGTTCTTCTGCCACATATTTTCCTTTCCATGGTAATATAATCTAGATCAGAGTGTTTTAAGGGACCCTGTGATCGTGCATGAGACCTGGTGGCTTCTGATTCCTCCAGACTATGCCACGAAACAGCAGGCTCCTTCAATATAGGTGGCGTTTCGTAGCAATGTTTGAAGAACTCACTAAAACCTCCAATTTTCTGACTACACCACGGGGTCCCTTAAATAAACGTTGAGGTATAAAAGAACAAAAAACACACAGAAAAAATGAGGATATCGGTTTAGTGTGAGGGATGCACATTAGGGTTGGTTAGTGGAGGTGTAAATATTTTAAACTTTGGATGGAGTTGCCATGTAGGGCTTTTCTGGCGTTGCACGTGTTTTTTGTAACGCAATTGCTCAGCCTAGTTTAAATTATGCTTCTTCTTACAGGTATTATATTTGCACTCTCTGTCGTGAAAATAAACAACATCTATACCCAAATACTGGATAGATAAGATAGAAATATTATGTACCATTATAAAGTATAGTTGAATATTCGTCCGTATTAAACTTTAGTGATAGAGTAGCCCAAGTGTGTGTGTGTGTTGAGATGTGGGTTAGTGAGGCTTGGGGGCGAGTGGGTGTGAACAAGGAGGGAAGAAGTGGGTGTGGGGTGAGGTAGGGACTGGGGTGTGGGGTGAGGTGATGGAGGTGGTAGTTGTGAGACGAGGTGAGCAGGCAACGCCCTCCCTCCCTCTCTCTCTCTCTCCCTCCCTCTCCCCCTCCCCAAGTCTCTCTTTACTTCCTCGTCATCATCACCATCTTTCTCTTCCTCTTTCTCCATACTCGACTCTCCTTGGGTTGGGGTTGGGTGGGTACGGTACTGTCCATGGTACTGCCTGTGTGTGTGTGTACTGACTGATTCCGGATTCATTCTTTCCTGACCTTTACTATACTACTACTACCCACCTTTTCCGGTGTTTTGCTTTTGATGCTTTAGTTTTCATTTTCTTGTTCTGCTGTTCACTTTTATTTAGCCGTCTTTCCTATTTTGTCTTACATTTCCCTCTCCTTTCCTGACATTTCACTTTTTTGTGCTGCTGTTTGGTTCACTTTTATTTAGCCGTCTTTCTTTCCTATTTTCCTACGTTTCCCTCTCCTTTCCTGGCATTTCTACCCTGTCATTGGTACACAGTAATGCTCTATTTTTATACCCTACCTCCTCCCCTGGTTTCCTTCGACTTCCACCGTTCCATTTTCCCACCATTTCCGCACCTCTTCTCCCCCCATTCCTCGCTTTCCCTTTCTTCCCACTCTCCTCGCATTCCCCCTTTCCTGGCTCTCCCTCTCTTCCTCATTCCGTACCTTCCCTTCCTTCCCGTTTTCCTCACTTTCCCTCTCTTTCTTCCTCTCCTCGTACTCGCTTTTTCCCACCCATTTCCTTCACATAATTGTTGTTGTATTTGGCTCCGGTACGTATCTGAGTTTAGACTTTGTTTACACGTTTTGCTTGGGTTCGTTCCTGTGGGTGCAGAGCCTCTCATGAAAACCTTAAAAACCTGCTAACTGTAACTCTGTATGGTCGTATAATATGCTGAAGTATTTCGTATATTCATGGTCGCATTAGCCATTTTATGAAGGTAGGCTACATCGATATTACAGGCTACCAATACCTTTACTGATATATATTGTACCAACATTCTTTCTTCTGTATGCTATAATATATAACCTGGCTCATCCATATAGGAAGCTATATATAGTAACAAACCCTGCCTTTAGTACCATATATCATAATAATGTCACCCTCAGGTCAGTGTATGCAGAAAAAAATACACACTATACTTTCACTAAGGTGTATAACGTGAATAATAAGGTGTTGCCATAACCCAAGGTGAATTTCGTAATGTAACAACAACATAGTCCGTATACGAACGGGTGGAATGTGGGGACGGTTGTTTACACTGGTGGTTGTGGGGTGGGTTGGGGGGGAGACAAGGAGGGGGAGAGAGGGAGGGAGGGGCAGCTGGAGGAAGATAGTGGTGTGTGAGAAATGTACGCCGTTTGCATTTGAGGGGATTAGTACTGGGATCATTTTGGCTTGGGAAATGATGGGGCAGTGGCGGGATGTGGGGTAATGAGGATAAAGGAGGATCGTGGCTACATTTGGGAGAATATTATGGGGTTGGGAAGATTTGAATGTAAGCAAGGAAGGTACAGAAATATATATAGTGTGGTTAGCATATTCTTGTTCCCCCTCCCACTCCCCACTTTAAGGGAATCATTAATGTTTTTCTGAGTACGTACTGTACAGTTGGCGGCAGAAATACTGTCGCCTTACCTGTTTCACCGAGACACGCAGTGTTCATGGAGTCGAGAAATACGCACGTTTTCTACACCTAACAATCTCGAGTCTATGAACACTCGTGATACATAATTTCTGACCAGAGTGAGAGGAGCAGAAAGCTTCGAATCGCCTGGTATTGCTCATTTTCTCTCGAATCCATACAATAATAATATATTGAATAGGGTGGTGGGAAAGTCTTGTCACCCCCTACCATATTGGACGAGCCCATATGTAGAGGTGACAAGACTTTCGGACCACCCTATAGGTAAGAGTACTTGAATGTGGCATGATTAGATAATGGTTGTATAATTATGATTGTATTGGGCCTAATGGATTCATTATTAGTGTATTACCTTGACCACGTCCACACCGTATATAACTGTTGTATAATTGGCCATCTGGGTAGGCTATGTG
Organism: Petrolisthes cinctipes; assembly: GCA_033782935.1. Lineage (NCBI taxonomy): Eukaryota > Metazoa > Arthropoda > Malacostraca > Decapoda > Porcellanidae > Petrolisthes > Petrolisthes cinctipes. The sequence continues at coordinate 7,487 of JAWQEG010001778.1, read as the reverse complement.
TACACAGTAGGCTATAATTATACAGTAGCCTATGTATTGCCTGTGTGCTGAAGGCCAAGCTGACAACCATTTAATTTATTTGGTTATATTTGCAGACACCTTTGTATATTTCAGTCTGCTGTTTACTATTATTATTTTAATTATTATTACGCAAAGATTAATTAATTTCATGGTTTTTGTTTCTATATTTGCAGACAACTTCGTATATTTCAGTCTGCTCTTTATTATTATTATTATTATTATTATTATTATTATTATTATTATTAATTAATTAATTTAATGTTTGTTTTTTTAAGAGTATGGTACGATAAGAAAGAAGTTGATGAGAGTAGCCTTCCTTTTTTTTGCCCATGACTGTACATACCACTAATTTGTTTTCACTACTATTGTCAAGTTGTTGATACATTTTTCTTCCCGAAGCCTATTTTTTCCCTCACACATTGCTGTTATATAAGTCAGGCTCTTATCAGTGTGTCAGTAGTGTGTTGTGTTCAAGGGCGTGGTTCGGAATTAATGCCTCACAAGTTCCGTTCTCTCTCTTTCTCTATCTTTCTCTTCTCTTTTTTTCTTTTCTCTCGTTCTCTATCTTTCTTTCTCTCTCGTTCTCTATCTTTCTTTCTCGTTATCTCTCTCTCTCTTTCTCGTTATCTCTCTCTCTCTCTCGTTATCTCTCTCTCTCTCCTCTCTCTCTCTCTCTCTCTCTCTCTCTCTCTCTCTCTCTCTCTCTCTCTCTCTTCTCTCTCTCTCTCTCTCTCTCTCTCTCTCTCTCTCTCTCTCTCTCTCTCTCTCTCTGGCAGGTCGACTGAGGGGGAGGAGTAGGCTAGGGGGTTGGGTAGTCTTGTGGTCAGATTGGATGGCTAGGCTACTTATATTCCTCCACACCATTATGGCAAGAATAGGATTTTGTTTTGTCTTATTGTTTCGAAAAATAGTTTTAACTTGTCATTATTTATTTATTGTATTCCTTTTTAGTCACACACACACTTTTTGTTTTTGTTTCGAAGCCTAGTTTTTGCCTTGTCATACTAAATTGTTTTCCTTTTAGCTAAACACCCATGTTTTTCGAAGCCTAGTTTTGCCCTGCCATACTAAATTGCTTTCCTTTTAGTTACACACACATGCTTTTTTAATCCTAGTTTTGCCCTGCCATACTATATAAATTGTTTTCTTGTTCGGTTAAGCTAGTCACACACACACATACATTCCTCACTCACTGTCAGCAACGAGTCTATTAGGCTCATAGGAAAATGTTCTCAGTGACGTGTGTTGGTTGTTGTTGTTGGTGGTGGTGGTGGTGGTGGAAGGTTTGTTTACATGTCGTCGTCGTGTGTGTGTGTGCGTGTGTGTGTTGCCAGGTGTTGTGGTGGGTTACCTTTATAATGCTACGGTGTTTGGCGTGTGTGGTGAAGCTGGCTGTCTGTCTGTCTGGGTAGGGTTCTGTAAACATGGCTAGGCTAGATGTCTGTCTTTTTCTGTAGTTTGAGAGAGAGAGAGAGAGAACCTGGATTTTGTTACTGCCCTGAAGCCATTTTTAGTATTAGAACACACACCTCTCTCTCTCTCTCTCTCTCTCTCTCTCTCTCTCTCTCTCTCTCTCTCTCTCTCTCTCTCTCTCTCTCTCTCTCTCACAAAACCCCAGGTAAGAGTGCAGCTCACCTTGTTACTTATCTTCCCTTCACTGATAACACAGAGATAGGCAGGTGTTGGAGGGAGTCATCTTTCCTATAAGGTGGTCAGCTGTTGGCTTTAGGCTAAGTGGTGGTGTTAAGGGGATAAGAAGAGGGAATGGGAAAGAAGGGGGAGGGCTGGGAGTGTGTGTGTGTGTGCAAGAGCCATACAGAGAGAGAGAGAGAGAGAGAGAGTATGTGTGTGTGTGTGTGTGGGGGAAGGATATCTACAGTAGCCTATGTGAGGAAGGGACTGAAAACAAGGAGGAATTACATATAGTAGAGGAAAATGTAGCGAAGAAAGGAGTCAGAAAGAGGGATGAGGTAGAGGAAGGAAGTAGTTACTAGGTAGGTAGGCATGAGGCAGGCAGAGTTGGGGGAGGGAAAGGATAGTGAAGGTTACCATTATGACGGCAGCGTGCTGGAGGGGAAAATGAGGCGGTAATGAAAGAGTGAGAGAGCGGAAGAGGAAGGAATAAGGGACTGGGGGGACAGGGGTGAGAGTAAGGGGGAAGAGTATGTTATGTTAAAGTTAGAGAGTATGAGAGGGGAATTGGAAGGGATACAAGGAAAGACTGAAAGTAAGAATAAACTAAATTGCAGGAAAGAGGCAAAGGGAGATGATAATATTGCCATGGTATAATACAGTAGGATAGAAAAGGAAGAAGAAAATGAGAGGAACGTAAATGAAAAGGTAATTAATATACATGAAAAACAAAGGAATACAAAGGAAGTACAGGCAACAGGAGGTCCATAGTGACCTTTTACGAGGTTTACCTGTTTAATTACGATAATCTATACTACGTGTTGAAGGAAAGGATAGATAAAGGAAAACAGGAGAGGAAAAGGAAGGGGAAGGTAGAAGAGAGTAGGAAGAGGAGGGGGAATGAAAAGGGTAAGAAATAAAAAAGTAGAAATTAGTAGCAGAGAGAAAGAGAGAAATGGCGGGGGAAGGGGGGTGGGCACCGTAGAGAGAGTTAAGGAGGTGAGGGCTTCAGGGAATTAAGGAGAAGAGAGAGAGAGGAGTCACTGTCCTTCTGAGTGGAGAGGTCCTGGTTATATTGAGGATGTTCGTGGTGGTGATAAAAGCAGTAGTGGTGGTGTTAGTGTGGTGATAAAGGAGTACAGGTAGTAGTGGTGGTGTTAGTGGTAGTAGTGGTGGTGATAAAGGAGTACAGGTAGTAGTGGTGGTGTTAGTGATAGTAGTGGGTGGTGATAAAGGAGTACAGGTAGTAGTAGTGGTGTTAGTGATAGTAGTGGTGGTGATAAAGGAGTACAGGTCGTGGTGGTGGTGTTAGTGGTAGTAGTGGTGGTGATAAAGGAGTACAGGTCGTGGTGGTGGTGTTAGTGGTAGTAGTGGTGGTGATAAAGGAGTACAGGTAGTAGTGGTGGTGTTAGTGGTAGTAGTGGTGGTGATAAAGGAGTACAGGTAGTAGTGGTGGTGGTGGTGGTGTTCCTGATGGTGGTAGAGGGTTTACATGAAGGATGGTTGTAGTAGTGGTGATAGTTTTGTGATATACATGGTTGTGGAGATGGTTGTAGCCTAATGAGAGAGTGGCTTCTTCCTTTTTAACCTTCCTTTATTCCTTTTTAACCTTCCTTCCTTCCTTTTTTAACCTTCCTTCCTTTCTTTTTAACCTTCCTTTCTTCCTTTTTTACCTTCCTTTCTTCCTTTTTTTTACCTTCCTTTCTTCCTTCCTTCCTTCACTTCAATGGTTCTTTCGTTCATGTCTCGACTCCACCTTTAGACCAGTAAGGAGGGACCCACACTTGGACCCACATCTGTTTGTAAACATTCACTGCTCTCTCTCTCTCTCTCTCTCTCTCTCTCTCTCTCTCTCTCTCTCTCTGTGTGTGTGTGTGTGTGTGTGTGTGAGAGAGAGAGAAAGTGAGTGTGTGTGTGTGAGAGAGAGAGAGAGAGAGAGAGAGAGGGTGAATGAGTGTGTGTGTGTGTGTGTTTCGTGTTCCATTGTAACTCACTCTTTCTCACCTGTAATCACTCCCTAATGTTACCTGTAATCACCCACCTCATACACCGTAAATACTGTAGTAGTAGTAGTAGATGTTCAAGAGGGAGACCCCAAAATAATGGAGTATGGCTTGGTTGGTTAGTTGGTAAATAAGAGTAGCTAAACAAGAAAGGGGGTCTGTTGTTAGCACCACCTGAGGGGAAGTCTATCATTTGCATAGCACAGGTGAGAAACAGTGGAGATGGTGGTGGTGGTGGTGGTGGAAGTGGAGGTGGAGGAGTTGAGAGGGTGGAAAGTATCTTGGGTGGTAAAAAAAAAGTGTTTGAAAAGAAGTATGTGTAATGGGGGAAATGAAATAAAAAAGTGAGAACATAAGTCGAAGAGGTGGTGGATTTTATGTGGTAGAGGTAAAGTGTAGAGAATAGAAGGAGAGGAGGGGTGGAGGAAAAACATGGTGGTGGAAATGTGTAGTAGAGGTAAAGTTATGTAATGGATAGATTAAATACAAAGCGAGGCGAGAGAGTAGAAGGAATATAGGCCTATGGTAGTGATGTGTAGAGATGATGATGTTGTTGTTGTGTTGTGTGTAATGGAAAGAAAGGTAGAGAGTAGTTCATTATTCCTGTAGATTTGATGTTGTAAATAGATTGTTAATAATAATGATAATAATAATACAGGTAATGATAATAGTAATAGTAGTAGTAGTAGTAATGTTGGGTCACTCACGCTGTAATTGTGAATGGAATATTTATTAATTAGCCTATAGTTTACTTGAGAGAGAGAGAGAGAGAGAGAGAGAGAGAGAGGAGAGAGAGAGAGAGAGAGAGAGAGAGAGAGAGGAGGAGAAACCCAACACCTTTCCCCTCATATCTTGTACCAAGGACTGTGGCACCGCTAATTTTCTTCATCCTCCTCATTTTTCTCATCATATAATTCCACCTTTCTCATCCTTCTCTTCATCCTCATTTTCTTTATTATATAATACCACCTTCTCCCCCTCATTTTCCTTTTCATAATATGCCACCCTTCTCATTACCATAATTTCGTTCTCATTATCATTTTTATTTTTTTTCCATCATACTTGTTTTGTTTTTTTCATATCCTTCTCATCATTTCCATCATTTATAATATTCACTATCCATCTTATTTTTTTCTATTTATCTTACTTCTCTACTTTATAGGTGTGTTTTGTTTATATCCTCCTCCTCCCCCTCTTTCCCTCGCCTCCCCTCCTTCCCTCCTCTCCTCTTTCCCTCTCCTCCCCTCCTCTCCTCTTTCCCTCTCCTCCCCCTCCCTCTCCTCTTTCTCTCTCCTCCCTCCCTCCCTCCTGCACACCTGAACCAAAACAAA
>JAWQEG010001777.1:162500-225000 GCA_033782935.1 Petrolisthes cinctipes | reverse complement strand
ATAATTGTGTTTTAAAATACGGGACATTACGAGCTGCACTCAATCCTGTAAATATACAAATAGGTAAGAACAAATAGGTAAGAACAAATAGGTAAGAACACAGACAAAGGAACACACATACACACACACACAGACGATGGAATACACACACACACACTAGCGAAGAAATACACACACACACAGACATACATAGGACACACACACACACACACACATAGGAATACACATACACAGACCTATAACGGAACATACACATACACACACACACACATAGGAATACACACACACAGACGAAGGAATACACACACACACACAGACACACTTAAGAATACACACACACAGACGAAGGAATACATACACACACAGACGAACGAATACACACACACACACACACACACACAGACAAAGGAGTACACACACACAGACAGACACAGACGAAGGAATACACACAGACACACACACAGACGAAGAAATAGACATACACACGCACACAGATGAAGGAATACACACACACACAGACACAGACATCTACACACTGACGAAGAAATACACACACACACACGCGAAGGAATACACACACACACAAACGCAGACGAAGAAATACACACACACAGACACACACACTCAGACGAAGGAATACACACACGCGCACACACACACACACTCACACAAACACACACATTGGAATACACACACACACACACACACACACACACACACACAGACACAGACGAAGAAATACACACACACATAGGAATACACACACACACACACAGAGGAACACACACACACAGAAACACACACACACACACAGGAATGCACACACACACACATATACGGACACAGACACACACAGAGGAACACACACACACACAAAGGCGAAGAAACACACACACACGAAGGAATACACACACACATACACACACAGACGAAGGAATACACACATACAGACACAGACGAAGGAATAAACACACATTAACACACAAAAGAATACACACACACACACAGACGAAAAAATACACACACGCGCGCACACACACACACAGACGAAGGAAAACACACACACAGAAGATGAAATACACACACAGAGGAATACACACACACACACAGACGAAGCAATACACACATACAGACACACAGACGAAGCAATACACACACACGCACACACACACACAGACAGTAGAAGGAATACACACACACACACAGACGAAGGAGTACACACACAGATATACACACAGACACACATAAGAATACACACACACTTACACTGGAATGCACACACACACACATATACATACACACAGACACACACAGAGTAACACACACACACACACACACACACACACACAGACAGACAGACGAAGGAATACACTCACACACACACACACACAGACGAAGGAATACACACACAGACATGCACAGACACACATAGGAATACACACACACACATAGGAATACACTCACAGACGAAGGAGTACACACACAGACACACACACAGACACAGACACACACTTGAAGTTCCTGAAGTATAGCTTGGGACATCTGGGTGTCCAGGGTCACACTGATGCGCCGTCCTTGTAGTGCTGTTACTGTAGTTGATGAATCACACTGTATGAAGGCGATGGTTGATAGTAATGTGGAAGAGCGGGTTGGTCTGGTATGGTGAGCAGGAATTCGTCGAGTTTTTTCTGAAATGTTGATAGTGGGCAGTCTAATTGGCGTACATTTTTCGGCAGACAGTTGAATAGTTTGGGACCATGCACAGTGAAGGACTTTTCCCTGAGAGTGGTAATATGTGGATACTTATTGTTTAGGTTAGGAATACACACACACACACACACACACAGACGAAGGAATACTTACACACACACTCACATACACGAAGGAACACACACACACACACACACAGACGAAGGAGTACACACACACACACACAGACGCACATAAGAATACACACACAGACACACATAGGAATACACACACACACAGACACACATAGGAATACACACACTGAGACACATATAGGAATACACACACACACACACACACAGACATATATAGGAATAAACACACACAGACACACACACACACAGACGAAGGAATACACACACACACAGGCGAAGGAATACACACACACAGACACAGACGAAGGAATACACACACACGCACACAGACACAGACGAAGGAATACACACACACACACACAGACACAGACGAAGGAATACACAAACACACACACAGACACAGACGAACGAATACACACACACACACACACAGACGAAGGAATACACACACACAAACACAGACGAAGGAATACACACACACACACACACAGACACAGACGAAGGAATACACACACACACACACAGACACAGACGAAGGAATACACACACACACACACAGACGAAGGAATACCCACACACAAACACAGACGAAGGAATACACACACACACACACAGACACAGACGAAGGAATACACACACACACACACAGACACAGACGAAGGAATACACACACACACACACACACACACAGACGAAGGAATACACACACACACACACAGACACAGACGAAGGAATACACACACACAGTCATGATCCTGGTCCTGTACTCCGACTATCATATCCTATAATCTGTTCAAACTTCATGAGATATGTTCAACCCTATGAGATAGATCGAATGTTTTGAGCTTCACTCTATTCCAGTTGACTCCTCTAGTCTCGAATCACTCCAAATTACCTTTCAGACACTGAATAAGACAGCCGGGCTTCAAACATTTGTTATAAATAGAGCTGAAAATGATCTCTTAATTGTTCCGTAAAGGTCGCCAGACGCTCGATCAGCTAGTAAACCTGGAAATTCAAATTCAAGAGGCATTTTCCAAAAAAAAATTTTTTATTGCAGTATTTTTAGATATTGAAAAAGCCTACGACATGACGTTGCGACATGGCCTCCTCAGGAAAGTATATGCGATGGGATTACGCGGTAACCTGCCCTTTTTTGTTAAAAACTTCATTTCTAACAGAACTTTATCTGTCAAGCTTTTTTCGGAAACAGTCACTTTCTCATACATATTTGTTCAGGCAAATGGGGTCCCCCAGGGGAGTGTTCTGTCTCTGACCTTATTTCTATGTATGATCAATGACATTCTACCAGCTCCTCCTCGAAATCTTAAATACTCACTGTACGCCGATGACTGTGCAATATGGCACTCCAGCTGTAATGCAGAGTTTTCGGCAACTCGGATCCAATTAGCACTGGATTTGATTCACAATTGGGGCCTCCAGTGGGGTTTTAAGTTTTCAATAAGAAAGAGAGTAGTGGTTATTTTCACTCATAGGAAGAAGCCAGACGTCCGGCTGACTATGGGTGACAACCCCCTACCTATTCAAAATTCTACTAAATTTCTTGGACTGCAGTTTGACAGTCGACCGACATGGCGAGTCCATGTCAGTCAGTTAAAAACTAAATGTCTAATAGCACTTACTTTGCTGAAGTACATTTCTGGTAGCCAATGGGGAGCAAATAGAAAGTCATTGCTAATGCTATATAAATCCCTGATTAGATCTAGAGTAGATTATGGGTCAATGGTGTTTGGTTTGGCAACTGAGTCTGTGTTGAAAGGTTTGGATGTTGTGCAGAATGCGTGTTTGAATGTGTGTTTTGGAGCCCTACGTTGCACTCGAATCGAGCGTCCGTTTGAGACGAGATCAACAACTTCTAGTATACTGTGCTAAGAAATCCAGGGTGCCGAGTCATCTTCCCGGGAATGCCTTGCTACGGCAACAGCACCCGGGGGGCCATGGCACTAGGCCCCTGGCAGAGGGACCGAGTCATCCGTCCGGGAACCCCTGTGCCCCAGGGGGCACTGGCGTGAGGCCAATGGGGACCAGGCCCCAAGTTCAGGTACCCGGGGAGCCGAGTCATCCTCCCGGTAATGCCTTGGTGAGGCATTTACAGCCGGGGGGCCATGACGATAGGCCTCGGAAGGGCCGAGTTATCCGCCTGGGCAACGCATGGCCCCGGAGGGCACTGGCGTGAGGTCCCTCAGATTCCCTGGTTTTAGTAAACATTGCACCCTGGTAACACCCCCCTTCACTATAGTGGATTCCTGGTTGCCAGGGGTTAAATCCCGGGTGACGGAGGTGGAGGTACACCAAAGGTTTCGTGAGATAATTGTTAAACATCTTCAATATTTCCATCTTTATACCGACGGCTCCAAGACGGATGAATGTGTGGGTGCAGGTGTGTGGTCGACTGAATGTCAGTTAAGATTCAGACTGCCGAATCATACCTCGATTTTTCTTGCAGAACTTTTTGCTATTAATAAAGCTTTGGATTTTGCCCTATCGACAACCCACGATAGGATCTTTACTGATTCATTAAGTTCACTTCAAGCTTTTAAATCCGTAAATACAACTAACAACGAAATACAAGGTAATATCATTAGTAAGCTGTTTTATGCCAATAAATCAATCAAGCTAATATGGGTACCTTCACATTATGGTATCAATGGCAATGAACAGGCTGATATACTAGCCGGGTCAACTGTTGATCTGGACCTTATCATAGTCCGTACGGATCTCAGGTGTTTTGTTTCCCTCATTAAGTCTCAAAATCATCTCTTGTGGTAAAGGCAGTGGACCGGACTAAACGTCAGAAATAAAGTCAAAGAAGTAATTGAACACTGGGCTACGTCATCATGGCGTAGCCGCAGGGACGAGGTGGTATTGGCTCGTCTTCGGGTCAACGTAACCAAAATAACTCACTTAAAGCCATAAATAAACAGAAGTTTTCCCCCTCAGTGCCCCTCGTGCAATACAATAATGTCCATAAGTCATTTACTATTTTTTTGTAATAAATTTGACAGTCAAAGATGTAAAATTAAACAATACTTCCAACTTAAAATCACGGCTTCCAGCATCAAAAATATTCTATCAGATGACAAGAATATTATAAACAAACTAATGAGTTTTCTGAGGGAGACAAAACTTTATGACCTTATATAGATTGATATAATAAAATGGAACCATTGGCTTAATGACCTTTGGCTATATGCCACTGGTTGATAGCCAATAAATCCAACAAGTGAGTGAGTGAGTCTTGCTTGCTCTCGGCTGGTGTCTCTTTCCTCCTGGTAACGGTGGTGTTATAAACGGACTTCACCTTACTTACATCGATGTGGTAATACCAATTGTCAGTTTTCAGAAGGCAGAATCTTGTTAGATATACTAACTAACTTGTTCTTTCATTACTGGGATAATTTATATGTAATTGTAATCTTGGAAGATATATTCACTAACTTGTTCTTTCATAATGGGATTATTTCTATTTATTTGTAAATTATTGTATGTAAATTGTTGTGTTTAATTTAATTTGTTGTGTTGTAAGCTAATTGTTAAGTATATGATTATTGAATTCAATGACTTGGCTTTTCATATCCTTTCTGTGTTTATTTGTAGTGATGCGTTAATCTGCTAAAAACCCTAGACATCAGTAGCAGTCATTACACAGTCCATAGCACGCCTCCTTCCATTCCTTCCCACAACACACTCTTCCCTCCATTCCCACACTCTTCCACCCCCTATCCTTTCAATGAGTTTCAGACACCCTACACACACCTATTTTACTCTTTCTAGCACACTCCACAATCTCTCTCCTTTTCACCTCATTCACCATTCCATTCACATTAATCGCTACTAGTCTCAAGCATTCTTTCCCTTTCCTGTCCCCCACAGGGCAGACTGGAGACCCCTCCCCGCCACTGCCCCATTGGAGGGCCACTGTTGGCTGGCAAGGCCAATGCAGCGCTCACCCCCTGAGGGACAAGGGTCATCAATATTGTTAAGCTTTTTTTTTTTTTAATACCAAATAATAATAAAAGACAGAAAAAGAAATAAACTGCACACTTTACACTTAAAAAAATAATTATAATTATAATTTTAAAACAATTTCGTCACTAAAAATATTAAAAAGGAAATTAAACTCTATATGTGGGGGAACCTATTGTGCCCCCACGCCGCCTCCCCCTTCAGCTTCACATTCAGCCTCTATAAAATAAAATACTGATAAAAACAGGGAGGTGTCCCCCGAGGTCACCACGTGGAGGCAGGGTGAGAGTTACCTACCCTTCCTGTGGAGGGGTAGGTCACCGAGATTCTTTATAAAATAACTTCCCAATTCTTAATGGTAGCCAGTGTGCAGTGGCTGCACCTTATACCACATTGGTTACGATACTGCCACTGTGTAAAACTAACAATGACTCCACTAAAGGTTCATATAACCTAGAAGTTGGACCCCTTGTCTGTCAGAGGTCTTGTACTGGTGCTGGAGCCTCACCACCCATGGAAATAAAAGTAAATGGTGCTGGAGCCTCACCACCCATGGAAATAAAGGCAAATGGTGCTGGAGCCTCACCACCCATGGAAATAAAAGTAAATGGTGCTGGAGCCTCACCACCCATGGAAATAAAAGCAAAAGGGAGATAGATGATGATCATGTTTTATGTTGGATGTTAATATTTCAGCGACAATCGTACAGTACAAGTAAATGTTTCACACACGTTGTTGTGCATCCATATTTTGGCATACAACTGTACATGTATGTGTGTGTGTATTGATAATGACCTAGGCCCTGGTAATGGTCAAGAAGCATATGTCCAGTGGTGAAACTTTTAAAAGAGAGAGAGAGACAAGTACTGTATCACCATCACCTAGTCATGAAACTACTACTGTACCTGGATTATTACTACTATTATTATCATCATTATTTGTGTACCACAACTTGGATGTATGTAGGTTAGGGTATTGAACACATACACACACACACAGTAGGTAAATGCACATTAAAAATTAAGAGGGGAAGTACTGTACAGTGTTGGTGGTCAATCTGGAACACACACACACAAAGTAAGTAATCGCTGATTTAAATTAAATGGGGGAGGGTAAAGGTACAGGTTACTATTATCATCATCTGGAACACACACACACACACACACACACACACACACACACATTTCTAACCAAAGGTACTGTTGTTTTTTCTATATTAAAAAGATGGGGACTAAAGGCCACAGGCCCGCTCACTGTTCCCATCTGCGTAGGTTTAGTCAGAGTGTCCAAAATCATGTCCAATTTCGTTCTAGATGCCTAGACACATTGCGTTTGAAGGAATATAAGTCGTAGTAAGGTGGAAAGATGGATGAAGGTAGAGTGTTCCAGAGCTGACCAGTTGTGTATATGAAAGACTGAGAGTACCGGTTAACTCTTGCATTTGGGAGTTGGACAGAAAAGGGGTGAGAACGAGAGGCTTGACGAGTGTTGCATGTTCTCCTGAGGGGAGGAAGCATACATTGAGAGAGTTCAGAAGAGCAATGTCCAGTGTAGTAGCGATAGAAGAGAGAAAGTGATGCAACACTGCGGCGAAGAGAGAGAGGTTGTAGTGAATCAGTAAGAGGAGGAGAGTTAATGAGACGAAAAGCCTTTGATTCCACCTTGTCCAGGAGTGTTGTGAATGTTGAACCACCCCACACATGAGAGCTGTACTCCATACAGGGGCGGATGAGACCCCTGTACAGAGACAGCAACTGTGAGGGGGTGAAGTATTCACGGAATCTGCGCAGCACACCTAACTTCTTTGAGGCGGTTTTAGCAAGAGAAGTAATGTGATCTCTCCAAGAGAAAGTATGAGAGAAAGAGACTCCAAGAATATTAAGAGAGGGGGAAAGGTTAAGTTGTGTGTCATTGAAGGAGAGGGGATAGTCATCAGGAAGATTAGTACGAGTAGAAAAATGAAGGAACTGTGTTTTAGAGGCATTAAAAACAACAAGGTTCTCTCTGCCCCAGTTAGAGATGAGGGAAAGATCAGAAGTCAGGCGTGCTACTGCATCATCACGTGATGTGGAGAGGAGCTGCTGGGATGGTCGGTTGTCATAGTGAGTGGAGTAGTGTAGGGTGGAATCATCAGCATAGGAGTGAATAGGGGAAGAGGTACAGGTAAGAAGGTCATTAATGAACAGGAGAAAGAGGGTGGGTGATAGAACAGAACCCTGAGGAACACCACTATTAATAGACTTGGAAGAAGAACAGTGACCGTCTACAACAGCAGCTATAGACCGGCCAGAAAGGAAATCAGAGATAAAGGTGCAGAGAGAGGGATAGAAACCCAATGAGGGCAGTTTGGAGATTAAAGCTCTGTGCCAGACTCTATCAAAAGCTTTGGATATGTCGAGGGCAACAGTAAAAGTTTCACCAAAGTTCCGAAAAGAGGATGACCATGAATCAGAAAGGAGGGATAGAAGATCGCCAGTAGAGCGTCCTTGACGGAAACCATACTGACGATCTGAAAGAAAGTCGTGACATATAAGGTGCTTATGAATTTTGGAGTTAAGAACAGATTCGAAGACTTTAGATAGACATGAGGTCAAAGCAATGGGGCGATAGTTGCAGGGTTGGGAGCGGTCACCTTTCTTCGGAACAGGTTGGATCAGAGCAAACTTCCAGCTAGAAGGAAAAGTGTTAGATGATAGACATAGATGGAACAGTTTGCCTATGCAGGGTGTCAGTACAGAAGCACAGTTCTTGAGAACAACAGGAGGAATCCCATCAGGCCTGTATGCCTTCCGAGTGTTAAGGCCAGAGAGGGCAGAAAATACTTCCTTTGAAGAGATTCTGATGACAGGCATAAGTAAGTCAGAGGGGGGCGGAGTTGGAGGAATAGAGCCGGAATCGTCCAGTGTGGAGTTAAAGGCAAAGGTTTGAGAGAAGAGTTCAGCTTTATCAGGTGAAGAGATGGCAACATTTCCATCAGGAAGGATGAGAGGAGGGAAAAAGGAAGAAGTAAAGTTACTGGAGAGATTTTTGGCTAGATGCCAGAAAGAACGAGAGGTGGAAGAGTTGGACAGATCATTGCACTTGGCACGGATGAAGGATTTTTTGGCTAGTCTGAGAACAGATTTGGCACGATTCCGGGTAGAAATATACAGAGCACGAGATTCATCAGTTTGAAGGTGTCGATACCGTCTGAAAGCTTCCTCCCTGTTGTGGACAGCAGTAGAACAAGCGTGATTAAACCAAGAGTTTCGTGAATTAGTAAGAGGGAAAGAATATGGAATGTATGCCTCCATGCCCGAGAGGATCACCTCTGTGATGCGTGCAGCACACTCAGAGGAACCCCGGCCACGAAAGCAAAAATCATTCCATGGGAAATCATGAAAGCATTGCCTCAGATCATCCCAATTGGCAGTGCTGTAATGCCACAGACGCCGCTTCCTGGGAGGGTCTAAAGGTTTTATTGGAGCGATAGGACAGGATACTGAAATAAGATTGTGATCGGAGGAGCCCAAAGGAGAGAAAAGTTCAACAGTATAAGCAGCCACCAATGCCCATACTTTTTGGGGAGAGTGTACAGTCGGCAGCATAAGTTCGCTTCATTTCTACCTGCGTATGAATTAGCTATAGTAATGTTGTAATACAATTTTAATGCAGAGATGACAGATATAGTTCTCATATGGTAAATTACGTATGATGTTGGAATAAAAACTGGTTCAGAATGCAACTATCTGGTCAAATTAATATTATTAAGTACATGAGATGGACGCGAATTTATGCTGCCGGCTGCACATCATATTAACCTCTCCTGTACCAGTTATAAGTGCTGGCAATTGTACATCATATTAACCTACCACTCTCCATTCTCTCTGTTAATCTTAGCAAAGAGAAAAACAAATTATATATATATATATATATATATATATATATATATATATATATATATATATATATATATATATATATATATATATATATATATATATATATATATATATATATATATATATATTTTTTTTTTTTTTTTTTTTTTTTTTTTTTCCTGTTACGACATCAACGGAAAAATGACCAAGCAACGGCAATTGATCTGACAAATAAAATATTTAGAAAAATCTTGGTCAAAAGGGAGCCTCTACTGTAGACCCAATTACTATAAAACACGTTGATGCTGTAAACTGTGTGTGTGTGTGTGTGTGTGTGTGTGTGTGTGTGTGTGTGTGGCTCTTAGGGGAGAAGGAGGTCGACATTGTGTACTAACCAACCTACAACCTCACAACCCCATCACAACACAACCAACAATATTTACAAATCACAACCCCTATCACAGTAAATAAAATTACCTTAATATATTTACAATGAAAACATTTAACACAGACAAATTACAGTAATAAAAGAAAAAAAAAAAACACACACACACATACACTACCTAACAAAACACACACACAGACACACTACCTAACAAAACACACACACACACACACACACAGATAGATAGAGATAGATATTTTTATTGATTACAGCTCAATGTATCATTACATCACCATACAAAATAGATATATTTACAAGTGCCATATAAATCAGAAAACATTATCTTGGCACGAAACTGTAGTCCAACACTAAATACAATAAATACTCTTAAATCTATACCCAAACACTAAACACCCTTAAAACATAACCTTAACAATAAATAGACAAAATTTCATGAATTATTTTGCACACTACCATTGGCTCATACATCTCAGAAAACAATTCTTCTAGACTACTAAATCTATACCTATCCCTGATGTACCATGTGAGTGGACACTCCTGTACCACATGCTGTTCCGTCTGTACTTGACCACAACTACACACTCGTTCTACTAGAGGTAAACGGCCTCTACCTCTCCTGTTCCATCTCCCAGTCTCACACGCCAAGTTGTGTCCACTCACACGGAACTTCGTAAAAGATAATCTTTGTATCTCACTAATTGTGTGTCTTTCTCTATATACATAATGGAGTGAAAAGTCAGAGTTGATGCTCTTGTAAGTATTACGTCTTGATGAATTGCTGTTAATAATGCCATCAATTAGGTCCTGCCTCACCCAGTCCAAATTTCCCGGATCACGCTGCAGGAACTCTCCAATAGCCTTCCCTGTCACTGTGTTCGAATCAGTGACCACTCCGATAACGAACATCAAGGGATCGTCATCATACCCTGAACGCTCCTGCCACATGGTCCGGAAGAACTTATGCTGCTTAAGTTTGACCAATTCACACAAAGGTGGATACCCTGACTCAACGTAACAAACATCATTACATGTTGATCGTCTAACAAAACACACACACACACTACCCAATACGGAACAAAACACATACACACTACCTAACAAAACACACACACTACGTATATAATAGGATATGCTAGGACACAAAATTACAATAATATTCATACAAAAATACACTGAAAACAAATCACAAAACATGTTAAACACCAAAAACTACTGTCCAGCTGTAACTATAAGTGGAATGAGGAACAGTAAACACATGGACAACAAATACTTATGGTACAGGCAAGAGGTCCTTCTTCACCATCTCTCTCTCAGCACTCACACCCTAATCACTGTCCAATATCGTCGACGGCTGCTTTGTATAGAGGGGATCACTGACCTGCTGTATACAAGTGGACTGGCCCACCCCCTTGCCAGTCTCGTTAGTTCCTGAAGCCCGCCACTGGCGGCGCTGATGGCCGTGGCGGACATCTTCAAGTGCCCTAGTCACAGGTTGTACGCGGTAGTGTTCTGCTCGCGGCAGTGCGATTCGCGGTCACTGACCTGTTAACTGGCTTATGTTAGTCGTGACGTGGGTCGTGTTTGTTACAAGCGGGACATAATTATCAGCTGAGTGAACTATAACATGGTATATTGTGTAGCATATGGATGTAAGAATAGGAGAAAATGGGATATAATTTCATATGTAAGTACTGTTGATCATCTTTAACACTGTCAAGTATATACAATATGCATAAATAAAATTCTAAATTATGAGTTTTTTCATGTTTTCCTGATATATTACTTTTATGCTGAGTAGGTGCATTACTGGAGGTATTTAAATGCCAGAACAAGATTATGCATGACTGATAACTCACTGCAAATTGTTGTGAGGTAAACGAACATGGAACGAGCTAATATTATTAAAGAAAGTCTTCACCGACTTCATGATGTGGGAATTAAGACTGTGTCAGTAACCTGTGATGGTCCTTCCTGCAACTTTGCAATGATAAACGAACTTGGTTGTGATCTAAGTGTACCAAAGTTTTTGTCATCTTTTCCACACCCATCTAACCCTGAACAAAAGGTGAATATTATTCTCGATGTGTGCCATATGCTAAAGCTTGATAGAAATACTTTTGCAACTGTAAAATTCAGAGACAGTGAAGGAAGTATGATTTCATGGCATTATATTGAACACCTTCACCACATTCAGAAATCGGATGGCCTACACTTAGCAAACAAAATAAGAAATTCGCACATCCAATGGCAGAAACAGAAAATGAAAGTGAACTTAGCTGCCCAAGTGATCAGCTCAAGTGTGGCAGATGCTATTGAATTCTGCAATGAAGAACTTCATCTGCCTCAGTTTAAAGGTAGTGAGGGCACTGTAAAATTTTTGAGAGTTTTTGATAAGTTATTTGATGTGCTGAATTCAAGAAACCCTCTAGGAAAAGGCTCTAAAGCACCCATGAGACTTACAAATTTAGAAACGTGGATGTCAGTACTAGGTGAAGCTGAAAGATACATCCTTGAACTGAAAAATGATAATGATGAGCTGATGTACCGACATGCTAGGAAGAAAACAGGATTCCTTGGCTTTTTGATAAACATTAATTCAGTGAAAGAAATCTTTGAACAGTACGTAGCCAGCGAGAAAGCCTCTTTGAAGTATCTTCAGACGTATAAGTTAAGCCAGGATCATTTAGAGCTGTTCTTCTCTGCTGTTCGGTCAAAGGGTGGCTTTAATAACAATCCAACAGTCCTGCAGTTTAAATCAGCATACAAGCCACTGTTAAGGACGAAGGTCCACTTCGGAACTTTTTTTTTTTCTAGTAGAGCTAGGAAGCTCATTTTTTTAGTGAAGGTGGTGAAGATGTATACTAAGATATAGATATAGTTTCATGGAATTCTATTAATAATTATTAGAGTAATATAATAAAATGTGTTCTCGGTGCTCAAAAATACGACGGTATTTACTTCGCTACTACTCTGGAGATATTGGAGTAATTCCTTTGAGGTTTTTGCTGCCAAGTATACTTGATATGATTGTAAATTGCAAGTAATATTATTTGCATAGGTGCAACGGTTTTGTTCTGAATAATCGCACAATATGTTCCACTGCGTTTTTCTCCGTTTTTCTCCGTACGAGGAAACATATATATTGCTAGAAAAGAAGATATTCAACTTACAGCACTAATCCTACTTGCAAATAAAGATGATATAGTTAGCTTTCAAATAAAAACAAAATCATGCAAATAACTGAAGAAATGGCTAAGCAGTAGCAGTTTGTATGGTAATATTTTGGCTAAAAACAAGTTTTCGGGAAATGAGCGTCAAAGTTTATCTAAGTGTTTTCCTCCCTTGCTGCAATAGATGGAGTTGTTTCTATGATAATATCTGCTTTAGTATTTGTAAATTAATCATTACACAACACAAAACAATAGTTTCCAGTAATTAGGTGCATATGGTACTATATATGGTACTGTATATACAGAAAAAAAAAAGGCCTTTACCGGTTCTGTAACCTCACCCCTGGGGCATTCTTGAAAATAATACATCATCAGGTTAAGTTTTTTGTAACCAGGGATGGGCCACTTTCCAACCTTCAGTAATGTTTCTAGACAATGGCATTTAGTGCTCTCCAGCACCATAATGAGGATCAGCTTGTATCCTTTGTCCATATCCTGCAATGTTATTTTCATTCTGTCATTCTTGATGCCCAATTCTTCAGCTAGAAATCCTGCTTCATAACCAACATTATAACATATAATTGCTTGGGCTACAGCAAAATCCAATGTGAATTTGCCAAGGCTTTTGACCTTTGGGCAGTATTTGCTGTACAGTATTGTGGATGAACAGTACACCGAAGTACAGTATTAGGAAATTCATGTCTTTCTGCAAAATTGCATATAGTATTTCTTGCATAACATAACAATGAAGCTTACCATCATATGTGACATCTATATCCAGTAATCCACAATCTCCTGGGAATCGAAGTAGCTCATCTGCATAGTACAGTACTTCGTTACTTTTGCTACACTGTCCTCAAGTTATCTTATCAATCTCTACCTTACTCTGATCACCATTTTCACTTATAAAGAGTCTCTTCCTCTTTTTTACACTTTATATGGGCGTATGCATGAGTATTGACTACTATGTATGTACAATCTTATATAAAAAACTTACCCTATCACCCGTAAATACCCCAAATATATATATATATATGGGTGTTACAACTGGTAATAAAAAGAAGCCAAGGTTACCTGAAGGATATCCTGATGAAGTACTTGCAACCAAATTCTTAGAATTCTTTGACAATAAAATAGCAACTATAGTGGAAAGCTTTCCAGGAAGTGGTTTGAATGTGGTGCATAGTCATACTCAAATGTCTGAGAGCAAATTACTTTGCTTTCAAAACATCGGTATGACCAAGATGAAAGAAACTGTACAACGAGTGAAATTAACTCATTGCAAAAATGATCCGTTACCTGTATCGGATGTTATAACGAGTAAAAATGTAGAGGACATTTTAAAGTGTTCCTGCAAATTATTAACCTAAGTTTTGATGATAACGTTTTTCCAGAGAGTGATAAATTGGTTATTATCAAGCCTATTGTAAAAGGTAACCTAAAGCCTCAGAGTCTGGGTTCGTATAGACCAGTATCAAATCTGACCTTTTTATCGAAAGTGATTGAAAATGTAATTTTAGATCAGTTATGGCATCACTTGAATGAGGTGAAGGCTATACCTGATAGTCAGTCTGCATATAGGCAGCTATACTCAACTGAGACTGCACTATGTACTGTAGTAAATGACCTAATGGTGTTAATGGATGAAGGAAAGTGTAGTGTTCTTATTATGCTTGATTTGAGTGTTACATTTGACACAGTAGTACATAGTATACTCCTAGATGATTTAAAGTCTATAGGTGTTGAGGGGAATGTATTGGCCAATCTGGAAAGTTGTTTAATTAAAAGATAGAAAATATTGTGTACAGGTTGGGAAATCCTTTTCAAGAAATAAACATCTGCGAAGAGGAGTCCCTCAGGGGAGTGTATTGGGTCCTATTCTCTTCTGTATCTACACTATCAAACTATCACATATACTAGAGAAACATGGTGTCAACTTCAACCTATTTGCTGATACACAATTATATATATCTATTAATAATGTGGTGGATGCAGAGGTGAATTTGAGTGTTATTATGTCCGATATTGGATAATTTAAAACAACTCAAGCTAAATCCAAGTAAAACTGAGTGTTTGGTCGTTGGAAAGAAGACCAATCTTAGAAGATTGGACATCTCAAGCTTACGAGTGTATGGTAGTACGCTGGATGTAAGAAACAAAGTGAAAGATTTAGGAGTGCTGCTAGATGAAAATCTCTTTTTCGAAGCTCAAATTAATCAAGTGGTAAAAGTTTCTGGTTACCACTTGAGGAACATTGCTTTTGTTAGAAAATATTTAGATCAGGATACCGTGAAGATGCTTCTTCATAACTATGTCATAAGCAGACTGGATTACTGCAATTCCCTATATTATGGTTTGCCAGACTATCGGTTAAGAAAATTGCAAAACGTAATGAACAGAGCAGCAAGATTAATTAAAGGTCTTCCATCTCGTGAGAGTATAACTCCAGCACTCATTGACTTATATTGGTTACCAATAAAGGCAAGGATTGTGTACAAGATATGTCTTCTAACATTCCGAGCATTAAAATTTGATAAACCGGAGTACTTGACAAATCTTTTAAGAGGTTTTCAAGTAAATTCCTCAATGGAACTCAGGCATAGTGATGAACAATACAGGTTAAATGAGCCACGGAGTAATCAAACAATGGGTTTCAGAGCGTTTGAAAGGTGTGCACCAAGGCTCTTTAATGGATTCTCATTAAATGTCCGATGTAGTGAAAATTGCACGATTTTTAAGAAAAGACTGAAAACACATCTGTTCGCTGAGTGTTATGACACAGATGATATGAGTATTACAAGTGATTATAGTGCTTAATAATATTGAGAGAGTCCCTGCGGAGCACCATCTGCTGGTGGAGCGGGGCATAGAATATCCAACAACTATAGTCTTTTTGAAATATACTGAGTGCTGAGGCGTTGGCTGTTTCGATGTTTTTCCCTCCCGCAATGCTGCCAAATCAGACCAATACACTTCACTCACTCTCTCATATCAGCTATTTACTAATGCTAAATTAGTCTAAATTACTAAGTATACATTTACTTCACTACTAAGGCCATGTAGGTATATGAAAGTATCATTCACTTCTCATATTAACAATGATAATATATATTATATGTATCACAACACTGGGTAGAATATTCTTCAGACATTGCCAGTGCACCTAGGGTGAGTGTACTCAGGGATAAGTGTGTAAGTTCCACCTGTCAACTCAGGTCACTACCGTCACTTTTCCTCTGGCTGTCACTCAAGATGGAGCAGCACCTCTGCTACTCGCTCTCATGTTTTACATAGTAGAGAAAGAGAGAACTTATTTATAATGTAAATAAGTGCTTTTTAGAAGAGAAAGCAAATAGAGGACCTATCATTGCACCATCACGAGCAGTGGTGGTGAGGAATAAAAGTCGAAACAAACGAAAAATTATGTTATATCCTCAGAAAAGTGTCGCATTTATAATACAAAATAATGTGTCAACAGAAAAGGAAATATTTACTTTTATGTTTTGTTGTTAACGGCAAGCGATATATAGGCAACAGATGAGAGAGAGAGAGAGAGAGAGAGAACAGACGGTGGGTTAGTGAGGGCTGGCTGTCATTTTTAATGAGGATCTAATCCCATAATTGTCCAGACGAGATCTGGCAATGTAGCAGTCAGGTAAATCTCGGAAGTGGCCAACTCCTCAGCGCTCAGTATATTTCAAAAAGACTATAGTAACAAGTAAGTAACAGCAACATAGCCATACCCCAGTTCAACTTGTTTAGGAATGACACTATCTATCTATCTATCTATAGCTTTAAGGCCCAAGGGGGTGGCCACAGAAGTGTCTCAAGTTTTCTCTGTTCCAACACTCCCTCCTTACTTGGTCCATTCTCCCTCTGTCACTCATGTTACTCTCCTTTACATACTCTTCCACTCTGTTCTGCCATCTAACCGGTGGTCTGCCTCTCACACCAGGTCCAACAACTTCACTTCCATACACCTTTACAAACTTCACACCTTGCATTCTCTCTACATTTCAAAACCACCTCAATGTATTACGCTTCACTCTCTCAACCACTCCTCACTCAATACCAATTGCCTTCTCACTCATACAACATCTCTCATACACACTCTCATTACTTTCTCCATTCCACCTAGTAAGTCCACATGCTCCTCTCAACTAACTCATTTCCACTGCACCTATTCTAGACTGATGAGCCCTACTCCAAGTCCATGTCTCTGACACATATGTTAGTGGTGGCAGGATTATACTATTTCGTAGTCCCCTTTACACATCCATACTCACACTTCTACCCTTCATAATCTGCCCCAGTGATCCTATGACCTGTCTACCCCTCATTGCTCTCTCCCTAATTTCTCCATCAATACTTCCATGTTTACATAGAACTATACCCAGGTACTTAAACTACTTTACTTCCTCCATCCTCTCGAGTTATCTCACACTTCATCCCAGTTGGTCCTCCCATACTCATCCCTACTGCCCATCCCATTCCTTATACAGAGTCACAATTATGGCTCTACTTCAGTCCTCTTGCACCTCTCCCTGCCTCCAAGGCAATGGTAATGAGTAACACAACCCTGGGAATACACAGACACTCTCCTTGTAACACAGGGTCAGTAATCAATTAGTGTGTATGGAAATGAGTAACACAAGCCTGGGAACACACACACACCATCCTTTTACCACCGGTTGAGAATTGTAATGAAGAACAGAAGGCTGGAAACACACATACATTTGGTAGTCATCAATGAGGAACTGAGTGTAAAATGAAGACAGTGGTGAACACAAGTATTTATTTATTGTATATCCAGGGTTTACAATATCAGCGACATCCACTCCACAAACACTACTACGTCTACACACACACCTTTTTCAACATATCTGCAGTTATTGCAAGCCATATTATATTATATTATAGTAGTACTGTACTACCTGTAGGCTTCAGTTCTACATATACAATACATTTAATATTATGGACCCTGTGATTGTATATGAGAATTAGTGGCTTTTGATTCCTCCTGAGTACACCAAAAAACAAACTCCTTCCATGTAGGTGGTGTTTCATAGCAGTAATGTAAGGACTCATTTACCTCCAATTTTCAGACTACATCACAGGGTCCCTTAAGACACCAACCTGTCACTACAAACAGCAGTTGTTATTTTAACATATATCAAGGCCACATTATATCTATATCATACTTCAGTTCCAATAATACATTTAATATTAAGACACCAACCTGTCACTACAAACAGCAGTTGTTATTTTAACATATATCAAGGCCACATTATATTATATTATATCATACTTCAGTTCCAATAATACATTTAATATTAAGACACCAACTTGTCACCAAACATTACTGTTATCTTTGTGTTGTGTGTGTGATCATTTGTGTTTCTTTAACAACTCATTTACTAATTTTTTTTTTTCCACATTTATTAAAGGGTGGCAAACAATGATAGCCTCCTCCACCCCCCTGCTGGGCAAATAATGTATTAGCTAGAAATATGATGGTGATATCGTCTGAAAGTATATTCAATTCTTCTTTGCTGGTATCAAAATGTGTGCTGCTGTGTTAAATGACAGTGAAAAGAAGAGATTTATCAACCGCATCCGAGCAGTTATGTTTTGAGAGGCCTGTGACACCGGTGCCTCCTTTATATCTTAGTTGTGTTTTGCTCTATGGCTCAGAGGGTCCAGGTCTGTGACACCGGTGCCTCCTTTATATCTTAGTTGTTTTTTGCTCTATGGCTCAGAGGGTCCAAAGACTTTTTCAATCATAATTGGAACAAGAGTCTGGATGATAGTGAAGCTAAGTTTGTGGATTGTAGGTTGTAAGTTTTGTCTCGGGAGTCAAAAAACATTGT
Source organism: Petrolisthes cinctipes (assembly GCA_033782935.1). NCBI lineage: Eukaryota > Metazoa > Arthropoda > Malacostraca > Decapoda > Porcellanidae > Petrolisthes > Petrolisthes cinctipes. The sequence continues at coordinate 205,863 of JAWQEG010001777.1, read as the reverse complement.
CATTGAGTGATCCTGCTGTTATGGTGAATTGATCAAAAGTGGTGAATGTGTTCGTGTTCTTCATTGCACGGCGGATGATGTGGGTGATAAAGCCTCAGGGGCAATGTTGGGATGGAGATTATTTTTGGGAGAAGATCATGACAAAGCTTGTCATTCCCTTTCTTCAAGACTCTCAAAATGTTGTAGATGTCACTCAGGTTACCTTTCTGCTCAACAAAGCACCATATGTAAAAATGCTTTGAACCCAACCAGAACCTTCTGAAGGACAACAACATTGACTTCTTTGGTAATGACGAGTGGCCCAGTAATTCTCCTGTTCTGTGATAATGTTGGATCCATGTTAAAGGACGAGGTTGATAAAAGGATGTTGTCTGAACCTCCATCAACTCAATATAGTCATAACAAGATGGAGGAGCACATCAATGCTGTGCTTCGGGGAATGGAGTTCAACATGGAGCTTTTTGAGTCACTTTTGTCTTCCTACCCTGCTCGTCTTCAAGCTGTTCATGACGCCAATGGAGGGAAAACTGAATACTGAGCTCGTCAACATAGACCTACAATATAATGTGCTACCTTTTGATATTTTCATTTTTTTCCTATCATGCTTAGGGGGGAGGGGAACAATCATTGTTTGCCATCGCTTACATTCAAAGTTTTATTTCATGTGTGAACAGTTTTGTGTAACGTGAGTTGGGATTGGTCAGAAAACTTTTAACCACATTCATTATATTTTAAAAATCCTTAACTCCTGATGAACTTTGATATGTATAGTCAGCAAAAAAAGTTTCGTTACCATCCCAAAAACAGTGTGATGTAATGCTGGTACGCCTGACTGGTGAGTATCGTACCTCCGCCACCCTCCGGCCTCCATAATAAGTGCGTGCCCCAGGCCACTGCCCATCAGTGTGTCATGGGCAGCCAAGTAGGAATAACGTTCTTTCAGCCAGCGCTATTTTTTCTGGGTATTTCACGGTTATTCTTGTTCTAAAATACTCAAACGCATTTCCTTATGTTTAATAATGAATAGTTAAATAGTAAGAGTTCTTCAACACTTAAAATTTAATTTAAAATCAGCTAAACTTTTGATATAAAAACATTGACACTGCCGGGGCAATGACGATTCCCGTCCAGCATGTCCCGGATGACACGAGTCACAGCTGCATGTCGGAGGAGTACCAACCCTACCGTGCTTACCCATGTTAAAATTAACATAGGGGTGGTAACGAAACTTTTTTTGCCGACTGTACATTAAGGTGAGATTTCCTACTAAACCTTTTACTACATTCATTATATTCAAAATCTTTTACTCCTGATGTACTTTGATATGTTTATTAAGGTGAGATTTCTGAATAAACCTTTTACCACATTCATTACATTCAAAATCCTTCACTCCTGTGTGTATAAGTATGTGCTGCTTTAGATTACTTTTTGTCACAAACTTTTTACCACATTCATTACATTCAAAGTTCTTCACTCCTGTGTGTATAAGTATGTGCTGCTTTAGATTACTTTTTGTCACACATTTTTTACCACATTCATTACATTCAAAGTTTTTGACTCCTGTGTGTATAAGTATGTGCTTCTTTAGATTACTATTTGTCACACATTTTTTACCACATACTTCACATTGAAACTTCCTCGCTCCTGTATGTATAAGTATGTGCTCCTTTAGATTACTTTTTGTCACAAACTTTTTACCACATTCATTACATTCAAAGTTCTTGACTCCTGTGTGTATAAGTATGTGCTCCTTTAGAACATCCTTTCTCACAAACTTTTTACCACATTCATTACATTCAAAGTTCTTCACTCCTGTGTGTATAAGTATGTGCTGCTTTAGATTACTTTTTGTCACACATTTTTTACCACATTCATTACATTCAAAGTTCTTCACTCCTGTGTGTATAAGTATGTGCTGCTTTAGAACATCCTTTCTCACAAACTTTTTACCACATTCTTCACATTCAAAGTTTCTCTCTCCTATGTGTATAAGTATGTGGTTCTTTAGATCACTTTTTGTCATAAACTTTTTACCACATTCATTACATTCAAAGTTCTTCACTCTTGTGTGTATAAGTATGTGCTTCTTTAGATTACCTTTTGTCATAAATTTTTTACCACATTCATTACATTCAAAGTTCTTGACTCTTTTTTCTATGTGTATAAGTATGTGCTTCTTTAGATTACCTTTTGTCACACATTTTTTACCACATACTTCACATTCAAACTTCCTCGCTCCTGTATGTATAAGTATGTGCATCTTTAGATCACTTTTTGTCATAAACTTTTTACCACATTCATTACATTCAAAGTTCTTGACTCCTGTGTGTATAAGTATGTGCTGCTTTAGATTACCTTTTGTCACACATTTTTTACCACATACTTCACATTCAAACTTCCTTTCTCCTGTGTGAACAGTCCTGTGATTCTTAAGTTCAGATTTACATCTAAACTCTTTACCACACTCATCACACATAGACATTTTCTTTCCAGTATGAGTCAACAAATGGCGAGTGAGATTCCATTTCCTACTAAACTTTTGACCACATTGTTGACAGACCAACTTGTTACACTTCTCTTTTCTGACAACATTGATGGTGTCACTTCCTTCCACCTCCATCACTAACACAGTTTTATTCTGCCACCAATATGACCACTTGGTTAGTACTGGTGTCAGGGCTGCCAACCACACTGCTACTGGTGTCAGGGCTGCCAACCACACTGCTACTGGTGTCAGGGTTATCACACTCTTACTGGTCTTATCTGAAACAAATATAACAATATAGTTTAACAGCAACCAGGAAGGTAATAGAAAAAAAGAGGGACAGTTGAAGAACTGAAAGCTAGTGGCTGGGACCGAAGGGGTGCCAAAACCTTTAAAGTATTGCCCACATCAATATAGACAATACCTCCCTACAGGGAATATTTCCACAAAACACACACATATCTATATTGAAGGATATTGTTTCATGGCATAGTCAGGAGGAATCAGGGTCCTTAAGGGGGAAGTACAGTGTTGGTAAATCTGGAACAACTGATTCCTCCAAACTATTCCAAGCAAGGTGCCATATGACCTTGCTGTTGTGGTGCCTAATACCAATCCATCTATTCCAAGCAACAGGACACCATTAATTTTGGGTATTTATTGAAAGAATTGCTGTATTGTAGTAGTGTTGCCAGATCTGGCTAGGTCCCAGTATTTTGTTCCGGTCATTTCCTGTACTTTACTACGGTTTTTTCCCGGTAGTTTGCCCAGGTAAGGTCCAGGTAGCTTGCCCAGGTAAGGTCCAGGTAGCTTGCCCAGGTAAGGTCCAGGTAGCTTGCCCAGGTTAGGTCCCAGTAGCTTGCCCAGGTTAGGTCCCGATATTCTGCTGTGGTCTAGGTTAGGTTAGGTAAGGTCAGGCTAATTTAAAAATGCCCAATTTGAACACTGAAAATGGGGCATTTGCTGAGGAAATGCCATAGAAGAAAATAGTCTTAGAATAGTGTAAATAAGTGGGTAATGAAGGTAGGAAAACCGTACGCGATAACTGCAATTCTTTAAATATTTACCTAATTTTGTTCACCAGGTCCTATTTCTTGGCAGAATACTTTGGAGGATATCAAGGCACTGCAATGTATCCAAAGTGTATTTTTCCCTTAATTATGCCTCCAATCTATCCTCCTACCTCTTTGTATGTATAGAAGGTGTTACAACCCTAGTTTTGGCTCGTTTATGTCTAGGGGAAGATTAGGCATTGTGAACAGCTTGAGTTATAACTCCTGGTAGATATGTTACTGTAGTCAGTGGAGTTACAACTAATGAAATGAAACAGGAACTTCACTCCACTCCCTCAATGGATATTTGCCCAGAAACAGTAATGTAAACAAATGACTAATGATTTTAACATGTATATTATTACCATCACCAAATAAGTACAATATTTACAATTAAACAAAACAGTAATATGAATGATGTTAACGTTAACAGACACCAAATGACACCAATTAGCACACCAAATAATAGAACACAACTTGATCAAAGTTAAACAAAATAGAGTACAATAATACAGAGCTGAATAGAGCGTGACAGAGTTCTTTGAGCAGAACAGAGATGGTATGCAATGGAGTGAGAGTCTATGTCTTCACTACATATAAAATATAACAAGAGTTGAACCAAGATGGTATGAAAGTGACGGAGTGAAGCCTGAGCATTCACTAATTTGGTCAGTCGAGGGAAGAGCTTATATACATCCCCATCGACTGCTGATAGGTTGATCTGAAGACCAGCAAGCCCCTGATAGGTTGAGAGAATGTAATCGAGTCTGCCATTGGTTGAAAGAATGTAAGAGAGTCTCTGATTGGTTGATATGGCCCTCACATCTGCGCAACTTGGTAGGTTAGGGCAAGAAGGGCGCACAGCTTGGCGGGTTGGTTACGGTCAGTTAGAACCAGTTTGCGGGGATGTCCAACTGTGGTGCAAACTAGGTAGTTTATGGGAAACAGCTGACTCCTGGTTGTCGAGTTGATTGCAGGTTCGTGACAAAGGTCATTTGAATCTTGAAATACAAAGTACAAGTGAATGAAGTGATGGTGATTGGTGACGTTGAACCTGCTTTGATATGGTCAATCTTGGTGGTTGTCAAAGGAGCTCTTAAGTTCTTGTTATAATGAAATATCTATATATATGCTTAACATAAAGTGTAACACTTTATGCTTAACATAAAGTGTAATGACCATATAATTTCCTTAATAAAATCTGTGAACTATAAGTTACACTACGAATTATTGTTTCTTTCGTGAAATACTGTGCCGGACTGCCGGATCTGTCCAGTCTACTTCCTCCGATTTTTCTTTGTTCGGGGCTGTTCACTGTTCAAGTGACGATCGGAGAGGTATCCGGCCAAACGGACTGGTGTGAACCTCGCATAAGACACTTTTTATCTATGGTATTTCTTTTCAGTGTTTCAATTTGCCCCGGTCACTTTTTGATAGTTTACACCGGTTATATCCCAGTAGTTTGCCTAGGTTAGGTCCCGGCAGTCTGCTGTGGTCTAGGTTAGGTTAGGTCAGACTAATTTCCAAATTAACCATATAAATATACCTTATCTTGGAGATCTGGCAATTGTGGGAAAGAGTCGATGTGCATTCCCACGGATCCCCCATGTTTGTATTGGGGGTGAAAATGGGGACATCTCCGAGAGAAACACCATAGATGAAAAGTGTCTTAGAATGCTCCAAAATAGTGGGTAATGATACTAAAATATACAATATAGTGAATGAAGAGCTTCTATACTAATACCATGAAAAGTGTCTTAGAATGGTCCAAAATAGTGGGTAATGATACTAAAATATACAATATAGTGAACGGAGTATTTCTGTACTTTTACCATAAAAAGGAGTCATGGGGTGTTTGTCAAGTGAGGGAGGGAGATATAATGTGAGAAATGTAAATATAAATACAGTAAGAGTCACAACATGGTATAATGTGTGAACTGTACAGTAATAATGGTAATTATCTATTCTATTGTTATTTTATATTACAATGTTTTTACCTTCTTTAGCCATTAATTTATAACATTATAAGGTAATTATGATAATTATCTATTTTACTGCCATTTTATATTACAATGTTTTTATCTTCTTTACCCACTAATTTATAACATTCTAAGACACTTCGGTAAATATTTACTCTATTGCCGGTTGGTATAAAGATGTTTTTATCTTCTTTACCCACTATTTTATACCATTCTAAGACACTTTTCTTCAATGGCAATTTCTTCTGCAATTTTTTAATTAACCTGACCTTACCAAACCTAACCTAGACCGCAGCAGACTACTGGGAACTAACCTGGGCAAACTACCAGGATCTAACCAGGGCAAACTACTGGGAACTAACCGTGGTACAGTATCAGGGCCTGACCGGGGCAAAATACTGGAACCTAACAAGATCTGGCAACACTGCTACATAATGGCAATAGTTTAGATGAATACCGTTATTGCTAATAAGAGCCACAGAAAAGAAAGATGTTTACTAATTTTGGCTAATAGTGCGATTATCTGCTCTGGCGAACTACTGGTTAGGTTAGGTTGGGTTAGGTAGGGATCTATTACCTTTATCAATACCCACTGGAATTATCATGTGAAAGGTATTCTTTGTTAGATATTTCAATTTTAAGATACGACATTTCTGTAGGTCGATCGGACAGTGTTACCAGATCCTCTTGGCATAATTATGAAAGGTCCAGCAGGCAGTTGTGTACAATACGCCAGACCCACTCAATCAGGATACTATTAGCTCCTATCCATAAGATCTATTTTATTTTTAAAGGTCCCGAAGGACATTAAGTTAGGTCCCAAGGGTAGCAACCAAGGATGATAGACTATAAAGGATAGTCCACTAGACACTTGTTTTCCCACAATGCACCGTGGGAGTGACGTCACACTTGTAAACAAACCTTGCCTGGTGCCCAGACTGTCACTAGTCCAACTAGAAGTGTACGTGAAAAGTGAATGTCTGTGCCATATTATGGGTGTATGTGCAGTGTACAATTACAATAATGGCAGTAGACATGCAAAAAGAGACAGGGTGGAGCTCTTTCGGTTCCTAAGAGACCAAGAGAAAGCCATAAAGTGGATATCGGCGTGCAAACGTGAGGACAAATTCAATGTTGAATAGGCCCGAGTATGCTCTCTACACTTTAAGACAACAACAGACTACGTCCCAAGAGATGCTTTGAACAATCAACGATGTAATGGATCTCCAAAGAAGATCATAATATTGCAACCTTGAGCTGTACCGACTCTGCACCTTCCAAATTCTAATCGAGAACCAGGTATGTTGAGATCTATCAAAGGCCCAACTTACTGCTACACCCTCAGCTATTTGCTTATACTGTACATATTTTTAACTTTACCCCATCTTATGATACTCTACTGTACAGTATGTAGGTTAGGTTAGGCCAGGCCAAGTCTACCTAATTCTGTTAGAAATGTAGTCCAATACTGACTGCATCCCCTACTAGTGATAACTTTGGTATATCTAGGTAGGCTACAGTATTGTAATGCTCTATAACCAACAATTTCTCTCTTCCCCTTTTATGTTAGGGGGTAAGGTGGGGTATTTGTGGTGGATTTAATACATTAAAACCATCATTCAATGTCCTAATGTAGGTTACAATAGTAGGTAATTGTGGTAGATTTTCAGTAGTTTATCTAATGTGGATATTTGGTCCATTTATACAATCATGATTTTACCCATGGATTTTGATTAGGTCTGAATACTGTAACAATCATTTAATTTTCAGCTGGTACGGAGGTTCGCCGAGAAAGATTATTCAGCAGGCATAGAAGGCTACTGGTACCAGTACTTCAAGAGGGTCTGCTCAATGAAGGAAATGGTGAGATTTTTTGTTTTCTTCACTAAAAGTGACTGTGTATAGTACATAGGCTATACAGTATCAGATGGTATCAGACCTACCCTGTACTTCATAGTTTCACAATACAGTAATTATAGTATGTTAAGAGTAGGGCTTGATAATGCATATATGAAAATAATGGAAGGGCCAAACATTTATTTATTCTTTTCTTTTGTATATGCAAACATGTGTCATGTGATTATATGCCTCTAAAATCAATTCCTTCACAGATAATACACCAGAAGTGGTACAAGATGCTATTCCTCATGCACAAGAAGATGCCAAAGGTGATGCACATGAAGCACAATAGGGTCTGCTCAACGAAAGAAATGGTGAGATTTTTTTTAATTTTTTTATAAAAAAGAAAGTGAATAGTTTAACAGTATTAGATGGAAAGAGTGAAAAGAAAACACCTTGAGGTGGTTCGGCCATGTCGAGTGTATAGGAAGCGAGAGATTTGATTAAAAAGTGTATGAGAGTGAGGTGGAAGGACAGAGTAGAGCAGGTAGACCGAGAGTGAGGTGGAATGATGGAGAAGAGAAGTATATGAGTAAGAGTGGCGTTGGGTGGTACCGTAGGAGGGACGCCAGTTGAAGGGAGACAAAGATGCGTGGAGGCAATTCATTCACCCCTTTGGGGATTGAGGCATCTGGCAATAGATAGATAAATAGATAGACAATAATTACCTTAGTACGACCAGATAACAAATATTTTTGAAAATACCCGATACATAATCTTGAAAATAGTCTCATTGTCTTTCCCAGGTCTTTATACCTATATGAGGTAATTTTAACCCATGACGAATATGAAGATGATGGAAGAGTCATAGCCTACATCTATCTATATCTATCTATCTAGCCTACATAATTTATTCTATTTTTGTGCACAGTATATACAAACAAGTGTCATCTGATTATATGCCTTTAACATCAATTCCTTCACAGATAATACACCAGAAGTGGTACTAGATGCGACAGTCCAGCCAGCACAAGAAGATACCAGAGATGAACATCATATTTTCTCAACTGCAGTATGCTGATCGTGCTGTGTTTGTATTCCCAGACATGATGAGTTGAAAAGTGTTAAGTTAGCCGTTAACTCTCAGAAAGTTGAGCTCGTTAATCTGAAAAGTGCTAACGCAATACAGTACGGTACTTTCTGAAAAAGCGAATGAACTGACAGAAATTACATTTATTTACACAATTTCCAAACCTGTGCAAAATCCACAGTGATTATACTTATGGACTGACTGTAATAATACAGTATTATGTAAATTCTAATTGCATTAGTTCTGCTTTATACATACCATAATGATTAATATATTGTGATAAAATTAACGTTAGTTTCAAGTTTTTCTAGAAAATGTGCAATTCCACTGTGATTATACTCATAGACTGATAGTGATAGTACTTCATAAGGATATTGTTACTCTTACTTCTATGGCAAGAAACATTTATTACTGTACTGTACTTTATTTTTGGTACACATTTCATTTCGCAAAGTATATGATAATAAATATATAATTACATTCAGCATACAGTATTTTGTATTCATATTCCGATTCATTATTTTTCTACTTTTTAAAATCATTGTAGGTGTAAGCAATATATAAGTGACCTTGAATGGGGCATTTGGTAAATATCAAATGGGGCATTTTGAAATTAGTCTGACCTTACCTAACCTAACCTAGACTGCATCAAACTACCGGGACCTAACCTGGGCAGACTACTGGTACCTAACCTGAGCAGACTACTGGGAAATAACCATGGTAAAGTACAGGAAATGACTGGGGCAAAATACTGGGACCTAGCCGGATCTAGCAACACCGCTACAAAGCGGTAATTCTTTCAATAAATACCGGGCATTTTTCTGACCTAACTGATGCATTTTTCTAACTTAATCAGGGCATTCTTCGGATCTATTCAGGGCATTTTTCAGATCTGTTGGAGGGGTTGAAAGTGACATATTTTAGAAATGGGGCAGTTGGAAATACTAAATAGTTATGGAAATCCTTTTTATAACATTGAAAAAATCCAGAATTATCAATATAAATTAACTTTACATCCAAGTAATAGGTTATTATATAATCTTTCTAGTGATAGATATATGAATATAACCTAGCACTAGTCAATATAAATACTTCGTAACCAAGGTTAAAAAACTGTAGGCTACTACCAAGGATGATCGACTAATGATCTCATTAGGTCAGCTAGGTCATGATTTATAAAAATGCTGCTTTATATCCATATGATTAGTAGGCTAGTTAATCATCCATCAAGAATTAAACATGTAAAACCTATTATCAGTCTAAATCATGACCCTATTATCAATGCCAAGTAGTACTTTAGGCCTACTTCTGGTGAGTATACGACGCACCAGTGGGCAGTGGTAGAGATCTCCTGGCTTCTCTGGATATCTATTGATGACAACACACTACAAACACATTTACTTTAAATTATAATGATTAATTTAAACTGTGTGGAATATAAAGACAACAAAGATTAGTAATTATTGTACAAATATGGGCTTAGAGATGCGAACGCGACTCGATATCAATCTTGGTCGTGGAAAGCTTCCAGTTTTATAGTCCATTATTCTATTTCAACAACTGATGTCGAGTTGTACAATTGCCGTTATATCAGTATGCTTCTTATCTTTTTAACCTACCAAGGTGCAGCTACCGAGAAACTCATTATTTCGATTAATATCAGCTGATATAATCTTTATGCCTCATATTTTACCTAGTGAGCAGGCAAGGTTTGGGCACCAGCTAGCAACAGAGCCTCCCGTGACGTCACGGATATTTACGACGTCATCACTATGACGTTTCAGTGGACTATCCTTTATAGTCTATTATCCTTGGTAGCAACAGTCTAGTTTGGTTAGGTAGGTCAAGTTATTTCGTCTGGTGATCAAAAAAGTATTTATCTCAATTTTAAATGATTGAATTTCCCGCTTACCTGGGCTACTTATTTAACATTCTTCATACGATTTCCCAAGTGTGGACAAAATTTGCCTAAAACATGGAAGTATTCCTGAATCTGGCAACACTGCACGCAGGGGCAGGAAGTCAGGAACCCGCTAGGAAAGCCACGCTCCCATTTCAAAGTAAATACATCCGGTACAAAGGTAAATGTATACAAATGTTATTCATGTTTTTTACGTATTTCATCAAAATATAACAGTCTGCAAAATAAAAAGGGAAAAGAAATGGGCGATTTCGGTTGACAGAAAGTGTGAAAATCGACGATGCAGATAATCGCAATATTTACTGAAACTTTACCCAATTAAAATAATAATAATTTTAATAATAATACTACCATAACAATAATAAAATTATAAATACCATCTTGGTGTTGTTGTTGTTTACACTCTTGTTGTCTCTGCCATGTACACACAGCCTGGAAAATTTGTATACATAAGTAACGCACACAATATGTATGTATGTGTGTATGTGTAGCCTACAGTTATTATTATTAGTATTATTGGTAAATATTGAAAGAATTATCATTATTTTGTACGCTTTTTTTTACCTTCATTACCCACTTATTTAGACCATTCTAAGACTATTTTCTACCTTCATTACCCACTTATTTACACCATTCTATGACTATTTTCTTTTACAGCATTTCCAAGATTCAAATGGGGCATTTTCAAATTAGCCTGACCTTACCAAACCTAACCTAGACCGCATCAGACTACCGGGACCTAACCTGTACAAACTACCGGGACCTAACCTGGGCAAACTACCGAGAAATAACAGTGGTAAAATACGGAAAATGATCGGGGCAAAATACTGGGACCTAGCCGGATCTGGCAACACTGCTAAAAAACGTTAATTCTTTCAATGGTATTAGAGAATTACTGTGTTTTTGGCTAGGATCGCGCAGTGTTACCACATCTGGCTAAGTCCCGGGAATTTGTCCCAGTCATATTATGATAGTTTACACTGGTTATATCCCGGTAGTTTGCCCAGGTTAGGTCCTGGTAGTTTGTGCAGGTTAGGTCCCGGTAGTCTGCTGTGGTCTAGGTTAGGTTAGGTCAGACTAATTTCCAAATTATGTTTGTAAAACGGGGCATATCTCGGAAACGGGACATCTCTGAGAGAAACCCCATAGATGAAAAGTGTGTTAGAATGGTCCAAAATAGTGGGTAATGATACTAAAATATACAATATAGTGAATGAAGTACTTCTATACTAATACCATGAAAAGTGTGTTAGAATGGTCCAAAATAGTGAGTGAAGATACTAAAATATACAATATAGTGAACCCAGTTCTTCTGTAAATTTACCCTTTCAATAAATACCCACAATATGTATGTATGTGTAGCCTACAGTTATTATGGTATACCGTTATTATTATTACGAGAGAGAGAGAGAGAGAGAGAGAGAGAGAGAGAGAGAGTAATACTGAAAATCTATCTCTCTCTCTACTTATATTTACTCTCTCTCTTCTTACCTGTCTGTGTGTGTGTGTGTGTGTTACCTCTCTCTCTTTCTCTAAGTGAATATAATATAAGGAGAGAGTGTCAGGGAGAGTTTTCTCACTTTGTTTACATTATCGTCGTCGTTATCAGTGTTGCCAGACCAAATGAATGAGATGAGAAGCTGACAAACTTGGCCAAAAAATCTGTAGAAATCTGTCGCCTACAAGTATTAACTCTGAAGACAAATCTGTACATCATAAAGCAGTTTATTATACATAAAAAGGCAACTTGATATGTAATTTAATTGGTTTTAACATAACTTTAGGGATAACTGAAACAAATTTCACGTTTTCCTTAAAGCTTTTGGAGGAGTTCCAGTTCAAGTTGTTGTTGTTGAAGTTCCTCAAGCTGTCTGGCCGAGCAGCCCCGAGCTCCTGAGGAAGGTCATGGCCTGAACCGGGCTTTCCCACAGTGCCCTCAGAGAGTGGATGTTGTGTTGTTGGCGAGTGTGGTTGTGTGCTTTGCAGTCTTCAATAATGTGTTTAATAGAATGGGGTGCTGTGTTGCATCCTGGACAGGCATCCGCAATGGCTCCATCCAGCCTCTTCTGATAAGTCAGAAGGGCCGGGTGATGGCCACACCGCAGCCTGGCCAGGTGGACTCTGTCCTCACGGGGAAGGGAGGATTCGGATGGGTGGATGTCAGGAGGTCGTGCATGCAGCTGAGTGTTGTTTTTGAGTGTTTGGATGGATTGATGAGTGATTTGAGTATGGATGTGTTTCTGGAGATTGGTTTGGGGTGGGCAGGGTGTAAGATGTAATAGTATTTGTGTATGGTATCATGTACTGGGTGTTGTTTTGATGTTCCTTGGCATGTGTGGGTGTTGTGCCATGTAGTGTAGTGGATGGTGTGGGTTTGTGGAGGCTGCAGCAAGTGTTTGTGTGCCTCTCATGTCAAGGTGATCCTTGATTTTGAGGACTTTGGTTTCATAGTGTAGGTGGTCTGTGGGTGTGGTAGCTGTGCAGCCTGTGATTGTCTTTAGGGCTCTGTTCTGTATGGTTTGAAGGGTGTTGTGATGAGTCTCAGTGAGGTTTGAAGCCCAGGCAAGGCTTGCATAGTCCATCACTGATCGAATATATTGTTTGTATACTGTGGTTGTGGTTTCCTTGTTGTGTCCTAATTTTGTGCTGGCAAGTGATCTGAGGGCTTTAAGTCTTTGCATGCATTTGTTTTTGATGGTCGTAATATGTTGTTTGAATGTCATGGATGTATTGTATGTTATGCCGAGTATTTTGGGTGTGTGTGTGTGTGGTATAGGTGTGTTGTTTATGGTGAGGTGTGGTGTGTAGCGGTGTTCTGCGTTCGAGTTGGTGAGAAGGGTGACAATTGACTTGGTGGGTGCTATTTTAAGTCTGTTTGTGGTGAACCAGGCATTGAGTGTGTTGAGGTAGGGTTGGTGGATGAGGGTGGCTGTGTCTGCATTTCTGTGTGTACATGTGAGTGTTATGTCGTCTGCGTAGGAGGCTATTTGTATTTGTGGTGCCTGGGGTGTTGGTATGTCGTGCATGTATAGGTTGAAAAGGGTGGGTGAGAGTACAGAGCCTTGGGGGACACCATCCTTGGGGGACAAGTTGTGGGTTCCGCAGAGGGCCGCTCATGGCCAGCATAATATGCGGGGGTTGTGCTGGGGATTTAAGGATCCAGGGGAGGATTAGGAAGGGGGTTAGGATAAGGGTGAATTGGGTCAGGGACTGTGGGGTGAGGATTAGGATTGGGGAGGTAATGATTGGTGATCCTATTTCTAAACGTGTCAAGAGTGGGCCTATTAACTACGTGAGATGGGAGATGATTCCACTCTTGGATGCTGCGGGGAAAGAATAATGCCTAAATATATCAGTGCTTGTCTGGGATGTATGATATTTTAAGTTGTGGCTGCCTCTAGTTGTACGTATACTTGTAGGGTGTAGATATGTGTCTTTGTCTATGTCAACTAACTTGTTTATGATTTTGTATATCATCTGTGTATCTATCTGTCTTCGTGTTGCCAATGGGTCTAGTTTTGTGTCTTCCTTCTCTCCTTTCCTCCATCGTAATATAGAATGTCAATAGAATAGATAATTACCAAATAAAAGTCACCGTTGTTATGCTATTATTATTAATGTTTAACTGTACTATAGTGGCAAACATTGTAAACAAACCAATGCAGGCTTTTTCTTTTTTCTTTTCTTCTTTTTTTTTTGCCTATCACCTCCTTATGGGTATTATTAAGGCATTACTGTAATTTATAATATCTGTATTAGTGGACTAGTGGTGGTGGCGGTGATGGTGGTGATGACGATGGTAGTGGTGGTGGTAGCGGTGGTGATGGTGTTAGCGGTGATGGTGGTAGTAATGGTGTTGAGTGGGTGGTGGTGGTGTTATTTGTTGTTGCTGCTGTTGTTGATGTTGTTGTTGGTTGAAATTTGGGACTTGGAGAAAGGTGTTGGTCTGGTTGGTATGCTGCAACGATTCCACCTTTCCCTGAACTGGAAGGCGTCGGGGTCTAGGTGTTTTTCGATGTTTTGCCAGAAGAGGTCGAGGCGAGGTGAGGCAGACAGATACCACCGTACGTTGACATACTTCGGCGGGACTGGTGGCTCAGCTGTCTTACTGTCCTTACTCCCCTTCCTCCTCCTCTTCCTCTTCCAGCGTTCCCCTTCGTCCTCCATTTCACTCTCACTTCCGGTGGTGATGGTGGTGACATTGGTGGTTGGGACGGTGATGGTGGTGGTGGTGGTGACAACGGCGGTGGCGACGGTTGTGATGGTGGTGGTGGCGACGATGGCGGTGGTGGTGGCGCCCTCCCACTGTTCGCCCGGTTGAGTGGGCGAGGCTGCATTAACCAGCGACGAGGGTGGGCCGGAGGCAGGGATGGTGCCGAGTCTGCTCCGCTCCTCCCCCGTGCCTTCTTGCTGCCTCGTTTCTTGGTGGTGGTGGTGGTAGGTGGTAGGAGCTCAGGAGAAATGGCGATTGGTGGCAAGCCATTTCTCCTGAAGACGTCCTGGAGGATGTCGGATAGACGACATAGTCCTTCGGCAGCTAAGGCAACAGCAGTCTTAGTGCAGACGGTGACGAGGTCTGCCTGCTGCTGCCGTCGCTGCAGAGGTGGTTGGACGTCGGCCGTCCTCCTCCCATGGGCGTGGAGTGAGCCAAGAACCTGCCCACCATCAGGTCCGGCTACGGTGGTAGCCTCCACGCCCTTCCTCCTTTCCTCCACAATGAAGGACACCTCCTCTCTGTCCCTCAAAGATGGTGGTGAGGTGGTGGCGGCAGAGAGAAGGATGTCCTCCCTGTGTACGAAGTAGTCCTGGGCCAGTACTTACTATTGCTAAGTGGGTGTCATAAGTCTTATGTCGACCAAAACATGGCCGCCACCCATCATAAATCGTGTCTTTGGCCTTATGTCTCGACATAAATACCCATCTTGGTTAAGACACCCCCAGTAGGTGTTTTAGCTACTATGACGAGATTAATGTCTCGACATAAATGGGGTGTCCCGTGGAAAACATAACATTTTCATCGACAGTGGTCAGTCTCTTGTAAACAAACGCCTAAGTAAGTACACAGTTACACTTATTTGAGGAACTTGTATTATATATTCTGATATATGGCAGTGAAGTGTCGGGGTATGAGGATCTTAAAGTATAAAAGTATTTCACAAAATTCCTAAAGAACTTGCCAAGTTACATATTAATAACATTACGACGAACTGCATGGTCAATGATGAAACTGAAACCAGTGTGATTAAATTAATATTGAACATAAAAAGGTTGCTTTATGGTGTAGAATTATGATTGGAAATACCAATAAACTCTTATATATAATCTTAAACAATGTATATAACTAAGTTAATTGTTTATGTTCCTAATACACAGTGTCTTATTGTAAGTATTCCATGTACTCAAAATAAATAAGTTTGAGCATAAATAGAACCAAAGCTGTCAATAGAATATAATACATATTGGTATTTCTGCATAAGAGGTCCACATAATTGTTTACAAGTTATTTTGGTATTAGTACAGAAGTGGACCTTAATTCAGCAGTGTTGCCAGATCTGGCTGGGTCCTAGTATTTTACCCCTGTCATTTATTGTACTTTATCACGATTATTTCCCGGTAGTTTGCCCAGGTTAGGTCCCGGTAGTCTGATGCGGTCTAGGTTAGGTTAAGTCAGGTCAGGCTAATTTCAAAATGCCCCATTTGAATATGCCCTATCTTGGAAACGGGGCATTTGAGGAAGAAAAACCATAGAAAAAAATTGTCTTAGAATGGTCCAAAATAGTGGGTAATGACAGTAAAATATCTATTATACAGTAAGGTCCACTTCTGTACCTTTACCGTTATTTTTTTTTCCTGTTTATTTTTACTTGTTCTATTCATTATTGACAATTACCTGACCCTACCTAACCTAACCTAGACCACAGCAGACTACCTGGGGATACGTCCTGTTAGTTTACCCCAGTCACCTTATGTTAGTTTACACAGGCTATATCCCGGTAGTTTACCCATGTTAGATCTAGGTTAGGTTAGGTTTGATCAGGTCAGGTAAGGTCAAACTAAGTATGAAATAATTATTTTCCAATCATTATTATGGTCCATAATGAATAGAACAAGTAATAATAAACAGGAAAAAGTAAAAAGTAAAAAGTAAAGAATCATGTGAAAATTTCATACAAATTATATCCTCAAGGTTGCTGAATTAGATACCGGTATACATATACAGTATATACTGTATGCACATATTCATTATATATTAATACTATGTTTCTAATACTTTTTAAAAACTATTTATATTTCTAGGGTAACAAACTGAGGTACGATGGCTGCTCCCATGAGAATCCGCCAACCACGTAATTTTAGAGACCGAAAGGACGTGTTGAATGAGTTGAGTGATGCAGAATTGATCAAGCGATACCGGTTAGACCGTGCCGGTATTATGCTTGTGACAGACTTAGTGCGGGAAAGGATCACCAACCAAACAGAAAGAAGCAGAGCAGTGACCCCAGAAATGAAAGTGCTTGTGACTCTGCGGTATTTAGCAACTGGGAAGATGCAACTCTGCAGCGGTGATGACTTGGGCCCATCCCAGCAGACTGTGAGCAGAGTCATCACAGAAACACTGTTTGCTCTTTCAAGAAATGAAATCCTTTCTCAATATTTCAAATTCCCAGTCACCCTGGAAAATTGCCATACAAAAGCAGTGGACTTTCAGCAAATTGCAGGATTTCCTGGTGTGATTGGAACTATTGATGGTACTCATGTACGGATCACTGCGCCAAAGGAGTTTGAAGCAGAATACGTCAATAGAAAGAGGTACCATAGCATCAATGTTCAAGTTGTATTTGATGCTACTTACAGAATATTAGACATTGTAGCAAGGTGGCCGGGATCAGTGCATGATGCACGGATTCTGAGAGAAAGTTCATTAAACCAAGTGGTATTTGGAAGGGGTATGGTTCCCGATGGATACCACTTACTAGGAGATAGTGGCTATCCCTGCAAAAAGTGGCTACTAACTCCATATCTCCGACCTCAGCCTGGACCACAATCAGACTATAACAGGTAAGAGACGTACAATTTATAATTAGTCTTGTTAGTCATGTAGAAAAGGGGCAGAAAGTATTGTTCCCATATTCTTATTATAGTTTGGTATTTTTGTATAGAATAGTTTTAGAAATTTTCTTAAGGTAAAAAAATACCAATATCATGTCTGGTAACCTTCACAATCTATTGGATTCTATTTCAGTTACTTAATGTAAAGTAGCCATTGCAATATAATATAATACCCTTTTTGTTCTAAATTCCAGAGCACACAAGAAGACCCGAAATGTTGTTGAGCGTGGTATTGGCCAATTGAAGCGGAGGTTCCATGTCCTACATGGAGAAATCAGAGTCACCCCTACAGCGAAGGTGTGTCAGATAATCAAAGTTTGTGCCATGCTTCATAATATCTGCAAGGACAGGAACATTCGTATACCTGCTCCTGAGGACATAGACGAACCTGCTGAAGATATTGAAGAGGATTATGACAATGCACCGCTAGCAGTGCAACAACCTCCACTTCCACCTGTTGCTCCACGACCACGTGAGGGTCTTTTGTATCGGGATGAGTTTGTCAACTTGCATTTTGAGTAAGTATGAAGGCCTAAGCCTTAAATGATAATCATTAGATCCTATTATAGTACTTAAAATCTTACAGTTACTGCTTGTATTCTTTGTACTGTACTGCACATTTCATTTATTTGAGTATTTGTAGTAATATCTACTTTTTTATTACAGCAATGATGAGTGAAGCGACAACCACCTGTGGATCACTAAACGTATCAGTAAAATTAAGTACAGTATGGAGCTTTAACGTTATATTATATTGTATTTCTTGCCTTACCTACTTTCCTTCGTACTTATGACAAATATGTCAAGCGTGCTTTTCATACTCAACCTTTATATCATAGGAAACATGTATACTAAGTCACTTTCTTAGTTAAGGAAAAATTAAACAAAGTTGAACATCTAGAACTAATATTATTTTTCTTTATTAACATAATAGTTAGCTTTGGCCTGGTAAGCTTTAATTTTTGCCTCTTGGGCTTTAATTTTTGCCTCTTGGGCTTCAACACTTTTCTTTTTTGCTAATAATTCCTGCTCTAGTATCAGCAGCTCTAATTTTCTTTTCTTTTGTAGATGAGCAGCCTCGCCCTCATCAACAACCATGAAGTTGAGGTTGGTGCCCGAGTGGTCAGCAGAGGCTTCGGCTGCAGGCTCATCCCGGATGACATCAGCAGGAGTGACATCCTGGGTTTTTTCTGCTGCCTCAGTACTGCAAGAAGAATATCAAACAGTTTTCAGTAATCATCATCATCATCTATGTTTAACATCCCAACACATTTAACACATCTGCCACACCACACCTCCTCAACACCTTCTCATTTGATACCCTATCTTCCCATCTCACATGTGCCATATATCTCAGCATTTTACAATCATTTTGCTTTATCTTTCTCTCAGCTTCCTTAATTACTGGTAATTTCTCTGCACCATACAGTAACACTGATCTCACACAAGCACCATACACCTTTGCCCTGCTCCTCTGTTATTTGTATAAATAGATGAAAATATATATAGTGTAATAATTCTTAGCACATGTTGTGCTTCTTTAGGATTAAGTTTAGGTTGATTATTGTATGTTAGGTTTAAGGTATTTGTAAATTAATACAGTATTCTGTCAGATAAGGATTTTGTACTTGAATATTTGTCTACTGATTTGTAGTAAAGCAACTAATCTTTCCCAATTCATTGTCGTTTATTATCTTTATTCATAGTAATTGATTATTCTTATCTACAATCTGTTGAGGTTGAAGAAGGCTTTTCTGATATGTAACAGTATAGACCTATAGTAATGAGAGGAGTGAAAGTAGTAAGAGAAATTTAGAGCCAGCAAGGGAAGAAAAATTATAATGAGAAATGGACACTTCTGATAAAAAATTTCAATAATAAAAATATACAATCACAAATAATGTTTGGGAAAATTTGACTTGACTGACTTTTACTAAAAGTTTTCATTACAGTTCACTGCTGAAATAGTATTTAATTTAACAATAAGATTCGAATAAAATAAGCTGATATGCCTGATTTTGCAGCAAACAACATTTAAAATAATATACTAAGGTAACTATAGGCCTACCTGGGTTGGACTTCAACAGCATCATGGATAAACCGAAGGACTTCCTCATCATCATCAATGCCATCCATCCCATGATTTTTCTTCCCCAGGATGTCTGCCACCATCTCATCAATGTCATCCAGGGGAGGTGCTGCTGGGCCACCACCTGAAAAACAATGATGACAATTGTAATAATAATAACCAACTGTAATTAATATATGTGGCATCCTGAAGTTAAATCACATTTAATTACAATATGATATCATATACCATAATAGTATCCTATATAGACTTGAGTAAATTTGTGACACTGTTATGAAAGTATTCTTAAAAATCTTTAATATTCCATAACATGATGCAATCAATAAAGTATAACTAAATTGAATAATTCACGTAGAATGATGTTGAAGGCAGGCCTATGCATTGATAATACAGTAAGTCAATTGTATAAACGGTGTCAGCACAGGAGTACACCGGTAAATTTTTACAAGTTGCCACAACTTTTTTCGACCCAATGTGGATCAGGCATACTTCGGCCTTAACCAGAGCATCAAGATGTTACAGAATTAAAAAGACCTTACCTAACCTAACCTAGAAGGGGGCATACTTTGTGACCTAACCTTGGCATACTTCATGACCTCACCATGGCATACTTCGTGACCTAACCTTGTAAAAAATTTCCTTATAATATCTTAAACCCCATAATTGACCACTAAAATTAACATTACCATAAAGTCCATAATATAGAAACAATGAGTGGCTGACATAATGTAGCTGAACACAACATACCTGTTCCTCTCATGGCCTCGTTGTGCCTGCTGAGGTTGGCCTTTGCAGCACTCTGGACTGTCTGCCACCTCTTCTGGCACTCCTTAACAGTCCTTACATTCGCCGGGAACACTTCATGCAATTGGCTGGCCATATTCTGCCAGGTAGTCTGCTTCTGCCTGGAAGTGATCCCCGATGAGAAGCTGGCTTTGAGGACGGTGGCATTCTCTTGGTACAATTCTAAGAGTAATTTGGTCTCGTCACGAGACCAATTCCCCTTCCTTGGCTTCTTATCTTTAGGTAAACTCTGACTCAGCTGAGGAATTGAAGTGGCCATACTTGAAGTTGTAGGGGAGGTCAACGTGAGGATAGAGCAGAGCGAATGTTTACAAAGTTGGCGCTATCGGCTGTCGGTAGGTTTTCAGCCAAAATCATGGAAAATAATCACACTTTTAGCAGTTTTATGCCCAACTGCTTGTCATAATATATCAGTAATTGTGGAAAATATTTTTCATGTTATTTATTCGCCTTCACTTTGCTCTTTTTTCGAAAATATAACATTTTAGCATTAAAACGTCTGCTAAACATAGCGGGCCACTGGTTATGATGGTAGGGAGCTAAGTCTCGATATATGTCAGTGACTTAAAATTTAGGTCGAGCTATTTTAAGTGTGCACATAATTTACGTCGGATTTATGTCACCCTCATAGCGATATTAGTAAGTACTGGCCCTGGTTGTCAGCTGTAATAAAGCCATAGCCCTGAAGGTGGTTAAACCACTTCACCCTGCCAACAAGATGGTTGGCAGGGGAAGTGGTGTTAGCAGGTATATAGAGGTGTTAACTGGGCCATGGCTGTGTGTGGACTGTGAATGGGAATGCAGACAGAGTGAAGCAATCTATTTATAATTTGTTGACATGTGATACAGTGTTGCCAGATCTGTTGAACGAAATACAGTGATACCAGATCTGTTAAACGACATTTCCCCAGCTTTGACATTCAGAATTTTCCTTTCTACCTCGCATTTTTTTTTTTTTTTTACTCCTGAAGATAACTGCATATTTTCCTTTTTACCTCACAAATTCCCTGTTTACTTATGAAGATAATTGTATATTTACCTTCTTGATATTTCCCCAGCGTTAACATCAGAATATTTCTTTTAATCTTAAATATTCCCTGTTTACTCTTGAAGATAATTGTATATTTATCTTCTTGATATTTCGTCTGGTAGAAATGTCCCCATTTACTCTATATAACAATCTTTATATCAGGTTCAGGTTCAGGTTATGGGCGGAAGTAATGCCTTAGCAACGGCACTTGCTGATGTGCTTCTCAATGTCTATGGTCTGGGTCTTGTTTTACTCTGTTTTTCCAGATAAATTTTTTATCTTTTTTTCTCTTATCCGCCATAATTGATAAGTTGTTGATTTCCTTCGCTCAATTACACACCTGTCAAATAGAAGCTCCCCAATTAGATTTTCTTCATCATCCATATGGACGCTGTAGCACTATGTTTTTATTTATTTCTACACAGTGTAGTAGGAAATGTACGAGATCTTCCTTTTCATTTCCACACATTATACATTCCGTTGTTTGATTACTAAACCGCTTTCTGTCTCCCAAGCTCATATTGTTGGTATGACACTTGAATATAATTTTCGCTATTATCGTAAATGTCTTCTTGCCTTCCCAGTTCTTTTCTCCACTCTCTATACAGCATCAGACTATCTTTTTCTTGCATCTCACTTTTCCATATTTCTTTATCCCACTTATTTACTTTTTTCACCGATTTCAGCATTGCTAATGTCTATTCCTCTTATTCCCATCATTCTTCTATCTTCCAACAGCCTTCCAATCCACTTATTTTTCCTCTTTTCCAATTTCATTTTTTCGATCACCCTCTCCAGCAGCATATTACTTTCACCTCTTAGAATATGCTGCAAGTATTTTAATATTTGTTCCATAATCCTACCCTTCATGCTTGAAATTCCAATTTCACCCCTTATTGCAGTTTCTTGCGTATAACTAGGCGCTCCCATTATTTTTCTTCCCACACTGTTTTCTAACCTTTGTAGTTTCTTTATTTCTTCTTTATTAAAGTCTAAAACATTAGCGCCATATAAGATCATTGGTAGCGCTATACATTTCCAGTACACTTTGCCTATCATTAATCTTGCACAACTTAATTCTTGCTACCACAGAGTAAGCTAGGTTTGCCATTTTAATGGAAGAGTGAGACTGAAGAACGAAAGGAGAAGAATGTACAGACAGTGAAGGAAGATACAAAGGACCAGAATATACAGACAGGGAAGGAAGACACAGAGGACTAGAGTGTGCAGACAGTGAAGGAAGACACAGAGGACCAGAGTGTGCAGACAGTGAAGGAAGGTATAGAAGAACAGAGGGTACAGACGGAGGAGAATACAGAAGAAAAAAGGGTAAATTAAGTGGAAATTGTAGAAGAGAGGACCGTACAGGTGGACCAGCCCAGGCCAAGACCACCTGTACTCAGACAGAAAATGATGAGGAAGGCCCCTATTAGAATAATCGGAGACAGTATGGTGAGGAATATAGGGTTACATGTGAAGATGAATGCAGAAGGAAGCGGACGGATTTGTATGAGTGGAGCAAGAGTGCATCAGGTGAGCAAGAGAGTGAAGGAGGAAGCTAGACTAATGAAAGATGGCATGCTGATTGTGCAAGGTGGGGGAAATGATCTGGAAGAAGTTGGAGAAGAAGAGACTGTGAAGGAGGTGGTAGAAGCAGTGAAGGCAGTGGAAGGAAAGAATATGAGTGTTGGGGTAGTGGGAGTGATGAGGAGACCACGGGAAGGTCCACAGTATGAACGTGTGAGAAAGAGAATAAATAAGAAGATACATGATGAACTGATGAAGCTGAAGATCACCTGGAGGCAGGAGAAGAATGGTAACGTCAGCTTCATTGACATGGATGGAGTATTACGAGAGGACAGACTGTTTGCGACGGATGGAGTACACCTGAACGAGGCAGGGAGTGAAAGGATGGGACGACGGCTGTGTGAGTGGGTGAGGGCGAGGTCGCTGTCCCCAATCACGAATGCTTGACGACCTAGATGCATAGATGTGGAAAGGAGAGGAGTAGACACCAACCAGGCGAGTAAATGCATGAAAATTGGATGTATGAATGTTAGAGGATGGGGAATTGGAAAATATGAGGATATATGCAAAGAACTGAATGAGTGGAATTTTGATGTTGTGGGCCTGACTGAGACACACTTGAGAGATGAGGTACGAATGGAGGGAAATGAGTATGTGATGATTGGAAAAGGACGGAAAAAGCAAGAAAAACTAGGAGGAGGCGTAGCCTTCCTCCACAGGAAAGAAAGGAATCTGAAAGTTGAAGAACTAGAAGTTGGAAGCAGTGGAAGTAGTGAGGACGTGTTAGCTGTAAGAGTTGAGTGCATGAATAATCAGCGAAGGCCTGAAAGAGTTATAATGGTAGTAGTATACATGACTGTGGAAGGTGAGAGAGCAAGGAGAGAGAATGGTGAAAAGTACAGTATATTGAAGAAGATTGTAAGAGAGTATGCAAATGAAAGAGTGATTGTTATGGGAGACATGAATGGACATATTGGTTTATTAGGAGAACAAATGAACAGGAATGGTGAAATGCTTGTTGAGTTTGTAAATGACATGGATATGGAGAACCTGAATGAAACCCTATCAGAGGGACGTGTGACGTGGAGTGCAAGGAACCAAGAATCTGCAATTGACTATATGTTAGCAAATGGTAGAATGAGAGAAATTGTAACTCGCATGTGGATAGATGAAGACAGGATGATAGATGTTGTGTCTGATCATAATATGCTGGTTGTAGAATGTATGTTGCAGGGGAGAAAGGAAAAAAGAGTGAAGGAGAGAAAAAGAAAATGGAAGTTGAGGGATGTAAATTGGGAAGATTTCCAGGTTGACCTGAGTGAAAGAAGTTGGAGCAATGGAAGTCTACATGATGTGAACGAGGTGAATGAAAAATTTGTAGAAAATGTGAAAAATGCAGCAGTTAGCCAGATAGGTTTTGTAAAAGTAAATGGAAGAAAGAGAGAACGTAAGCCATGGTGGAATGAAGAGATTAAGAATGCAAGGAAAGAACGAAAAAGACTAAATAGAACATGTAGGCAGCTGAGAAAGAAAAGGCATGAAAGTGACGAAGCTGAGAATGAGTACCTGAATGCATGGACAGCATATGTTAAGCAGCAGAGAGTTGCTAAGCGCAAGATTAGAGATGAAAAGGTAAAATGTGAAAGGAGAGTGATTCAGAACCTAAAAGAAAAGGGGTTGGAAGGTGGGCGTGAATGGTACAGATTTATGAGAGGGGAGGGAATGTCTAGTACTGAAAGTGTAGACAGTCTCAAGGTAAATGGTGTATGTATAAATGACAAAGAAGAAATGAGGAAGGCCATAAAAGAGTTCTGGGAGAATATTGGAGGTGTAGGTGAGGTGACTGATGTAAGAGGAGAGAATGTAACACTGGAATGGAAGGATGCAGAGGAACTGAATATAAGAATTAGCAGAGAAGAAGTTGAAAGATGTGTGAAAAGGCAGAAAAATTGTAAGGCCGCAGGACCAGATGATATTCCGTATGAAATGTACAAGAATGGAGGTGAGGTTATGGTTGAAAAGATGACTGAGTTGTTTAACAAAGTGTGGGAAGAAGAGAGAGTACCCAAGAGATGGAATGAATGTAGAGTGACGTTGCTGCATAAGGGAGGCTGTAAGAGTAAGAATAAGCTTAGAAACTACAGGCCAATAGCCCTACTGAACACACTGGGAAAGATTTTCAGTGCAGTGTTGAATGAAAGATTGTGCAGATGGATTGAGAGATTCAGTGTGCTGGGTGAAGAGCAAAATGGTTTCCGTAAAGATAGGAGAGCAGAAGATAATATGTTTGTGGTGAATGAACTGATTGAAAGAAAGAAAAAGGATGGATGTAAGCTATACCTATGTTTCTTAGATATAGAGAAAGCTTATGACAGGGTTGATAGGAAGATGCTATGTAGAGTCTTAGAAAAGATAGGTGTGAGTGATAAATTAGTAAATATTGTGAGAAGTATGTATGAGAACACAAGAGCAATGTACAGGCTGGGAGATCTAGAAACAGAATGGGTAAGAAGTGAGAGAGGAGTTAGGCAAGGATGTATACTTTCTCCAACCCTATTTAGCTTATACACAGAAGAACTAGCCATGAGAACAAGAGGAATGAATGCAGGAGTAAGGGTTGGAGATGACAAGATATGTATGTTACTGTATGCAGATGATGTGATAGTTATGAGTGAAACAGCAGAGGAACTTCAAAGGATTTTGGATGTTGTAGGTGGGTATGGGAGAGATTTTGGTGTGAAATTTAGTAATGAGAAAAGCCAAGTAATGATTGTGAATAGAACAGATGATGAGAGAGAAGACACATGGAGAGTGGGAGAGAATGTTCTGAAACAGACTGATGAATATAAGTACTTAGGGGTATGGCTGAGTCCAAGTGGAAGTGAAAAGACCAAGAATGAAAAGATTAGCATGACGAACCAATGGGTTGGACGACTGGCAAGTGCAGCGAGGCTGAGAGCAAGCAAGTATGATGTGGTGAGAGAAGTATGGAAGAGTGTGGCTGTCCCGAGCATTATGTATGGCATGGAAGTTATTGCATGGAAGGAGAGTGAGATAGACAAGTTAGAGGTGGGACAGAACCGAGTAGCGAGAATGGCACTGAATGCACCAAGGTATGCAGCGATAGCAGCTTTGAGAGGTGATATGGGATGGAGTACATTCAGAGAAAGACTGGTGAAAGCAACCCTTAGATACAAAGTAAGACTGGAACGAATGGAGGATACAAGACTGGCAAGAAAGGTTTATATGTGGAACATTAGAAATGGCAAATGGGGAAAGAAGTGTGAGAGAATGGTATATATGAATGGTATGGTAGTTAGAGGAATTATGCATGAGTGGAAAATAATGAGCAGGAATAGAGAGGGGCTAGACTGGGATGCAAGAAAGTGGAAAATTGAGATTGACAAAGAAGTGAAATGCCTGGGGTTAAGAAAGTGGAAAAATGATATGGAACAAAAGGAAACTCTTGTATGGTATAAGGAGAAAGAATGCCCAGAGTATGTGAAGTGGTATGAGGGAAGTCTGGGTGGTGATCTACTCTTTCGAGCCAGGGCACAATGTATGGAGGTGAATGTAAGAAGTTATAGATGGTCTGAATCCCGAAGCAAGGTATGCCAGATGTGTGACACAGGAGAGGATGAAACGGTAGAACATGTGATGCTGGGATGTGAGAAGTATGAGAGAGACAGAACAGAGATGATGCAGATCATCCTGACTGAAATGGAATATGAGGGAATGGAACTAACAGGGAGAGAATGGATGATATTACTGTTAGGTCTGTGTGAGCAGACCACAGATGAAATGATTGGTGCTGTGAAAGAATTCTTGGAGAAAATGTGGTATGCAAGATGGAGAAAGTGAATAGATATGCGTGGTATTGTTTTTTTTTTCCGATTTCTATTTACAGGAGCTGCCGATACAAAGGCCAACCCTGGAATAAACACCCGGGGTACCTGTAACAGCAAGAGCAAGAGCAAGAGCACTCTCAGTCATCATCAACAACAACAACAACGATAATAAAGTGTGAGTTTTTGTAGTTTTCTATGTTGTATTGTTCTAATTGATAATATTAATGGTTCTTTAGTGGTTTATTATGATTTATACGAGTCAATAGAGAAGGAAACCAAGTGAAATACAATATATAATTCATCGATATAAGATAATTAAATTTAACAAGTATAATCATTTAATTAATTAACACAGGCTTAGTAAATTACGTTATTAACCTGTAAAGTAATGAATAAAACAAGCCTGGAAACACACACACACACAATCCTTAAAAAAAAAACACACACAAACCTGGGGAAAAAAAAAAAACAAGGAAATATAACGGTAATTATCTATTATATTGCCATTTAATATTACATTGTTTTTACCTTCTTTACCCACTAATTTATAACATTCTAAGGCACTTTTCTTCTATGGCATTTTCTTTTGCAATGCCCGATTTCAAAGATAGGGAATATTCAAATGGGGCATTTTAAAATTAGCCTGACCTTACCTGACCTGACTAAACCTAACCTAGACCTTATCGGACTACCGGGAACTAACCTGGGCAAACTACCGGGACCTAACCTGGGCAAACTACTGGGACCTAACCTGTGCAAACTACTGGGACCTAAACTGTGCAAACTACTGGGACCTAACCTGTGCAAACTACTGGGACCTAACCTGTGCGAACTACTGGGACCTAACCTGTGCAAACTACTGGGACACAACCTGTGCAAACTACTGGGACATAACCTGTGCAAACTACTGGGACCTAGCCTGTGCAAACTACTGGGACATAACCTGTGCAAACTACTGGGACCAGTAGGTGATAGGGTAAGTTTTTTATATAAGATTGTACATACATAGTAGCCAGTACTCATGCATACGCCCATATAAAGTGTAAAGAAGAGGAAGAGACTCTTTATAAGTGAAAATGGTGATCAGAGTAAGGTAGAGATTGATAAGATAACTTGAGGACAGTGTAGCAAAAGTAACGAAGTACTGTACTATGCAGATGAGCTACTTCGATTCCCAGGAGATTGTGGATTACTGGATATAGATGTCACATATGATGGTAAGCTTCATTGTTATGTTATGCAAGAAATACTATATGCAATTTTGCAGAAAGACATGAATTTCCTAATACTGTACTTCGGTGTACTGTTCATCCACAATACTGTACAGCAAATACTGCCCAAAGGTCAAAAGCCTTGGCAAATCCACATTGGATTTTGCTGTAGCCCAAGCAATTATATGTTATAATGTTGGTTATGAAGCAGGATTTCTAACTGAAGAATTGGGCATCAAGAATGACAGAATGCAAATAACATTGCAGGATATGGACAAAGAGAGGGAGCAAGCAAGAACATCAAAGCAAAGAAAAAAGAGAATACAAGCTGATCCTCATTATGGTGCTGGAGAGCACTAAATGCCATTGTCTAGAAACATTACTGAAGGTTGGAAAGTGGCCCATCCCTGGTTACAAAAAACCCAACCTGATGATGTATTATTTTCAAGAATGCCCCAGGGGTGAGGTTACAGAACCGGTAAAGGCCTTTTTTTTTTCTGTATATACAGTACCATATATAGTACCATATGCACCTAATTACTGGAAACTATTGTTTTGTGTTGTGTAATGATTAATTTATAAATACTAAAGCAGATATTATCATAGAAACAACTCTATCTATTGCAGCAAGGGAGGAAAACACTTAGATAAACTTTGACGCTCATTTCCCGAAAACTTGTTTTTAGCCAAAATATTACCATACAAACTGCTACCGCTTAGCCATTTCTTCAGTTATTTGCATGATTTTGTTTTTATTTAAAAGCTAACTAAATCATCTTTATTTGCAAGTAGGATTAGTGCTGTAAGTTGAATATCTTCTTTTCTAGCAATATATATGTTTCCTAGTATGGAGAAAAACGGAGAAAAACGCAGTGGAACATATTGTGCGATTATTCAGAACAAAACCGTTGCACCTATGCAAATAATATTACTTGCAATTTACAATCATATCAAGTATACTTGGCAGCAAAAACCTCAAAGGAATTACTCCAATACCTCCAGACTAGTAGCGAAGTAAATACCGTCGTATTTTTGAGCACCGAGAACACATTTTATTATATTACTCTAATAATTATGAATAGAATTCCATGAAACTATATCTATATCTTAGTATACATCTTCACCACCTTCACTAAAAAAAATGAGCTTCCTAGCTCTACTAGGGAAAAAAAAAAAATTCCGACTGTTGGATTGTTATTAAAGCCACCCTTTGACCGAACAGCAGAGAAGAACAGCTCTAAATGATCCTGGCTTAACTTATACGTCTGAAGATACTTCAAAGAGGCTTTCTCGCTGGCTACGTACTGTTCAAAGATTTCTTTCACTGAATTAATGTTTATCAAAAAGCCAAGGAATCCTGTTTTCTTCCTAGCATGTCGGTACATCAGCTCATCATTATCATTTTTCAGTTCAAGGATGTATCTTTCAGCTTCACCTAGTACTGACATCCACGTTTCTAAATTTGTAAGTCTCATGGGTGCTTTACAGCCTTTTCCTAGAGGGTTTCTTGAATTCAGCACATCAAATAACTTATCAAAAACTCTCAAAAATTTTACAGTGCCCTCACTACCTTTAAACTGAGGCAGGTGAAGTTCTTCATTGCAGAATTCAATAGCGTCTGCCACACTTGAGCTGATCACTTGGGCAGCTAAGTTCACTTTCATTTTCTGTTTCTGCCATTGGATGTGCGAATTTCTTATTTTGTTTGCTAAGTGTAGGCCTTCCGATTTCTGAATGTGGTGAAGGTGTTCAATATAATGCCATGAAATCATACTTCCTTCACTGTCTCTGAATTTTACAGTTGCAAAAGTATTTCTATCAAGCTTTAGCATATGGCACACATCGAGAATAATATTCACCTTTTGTTCAGGGTTAGATGGGTGTGGAAAAGATGACAAAAACTTTGGTACACTTAGATCACAACCAAGTTCGTTTATCATTGCAAAGTTGCAGGAAGGACCATCACAGGTTACTGACACAGTCTTAATTCCCACATCATGAAGTCGGTGAAGACTTTCTTTAATAATATTAGCTCGTTCCATGTTCGTTTACCTCACAACATGTAATTTGCAGTGAGTTATCAGTCATGCGTAATCTTGTTCTGGCATTTAAATACCTCCAGTAATGCACCTACTCAGCATAAAAGTAATATATCAGGAAAACATGAAAAAACTCATAATTTAGAATTTTATTTATGCATATTGTATATACTTGACAGTGTTAAAGATGATCAACAGTACTTACATATGAAATGATATCCCATTTTCTCCTATTCTTACATCCATATGCTACACAATATACCATGCTATAGTTCACTCAGCTGATAATTATGTCCCGCTTGTAACAAACACGACCCACGTCACGACTAACATAAGCCAGTTAACAGGTCAGTGACCGCGAATCGCACTGCCGCGAGCAGAACACTACCGCGTACAACCTGTGACTAGGGCACTTGAAGATGGCCACCACGGCCATCAGCGCCGCCAGTGGCGGGCTTCAGGAACTAACGAGACTGGCAAGGGGGTGGGCCAGTCCACTTGTATACAGCAGGTCAGTGATCCCCTCTATAAAAGGCGGCCGTCGACGATATTGGACAGTGATTAGGGTGTGAGTGCTGAGAGAGAGATGGTGAAGAAGGACCTCTTGCCTGTACCATAAGTATTTGTTGTCCATGTGTTTACTGTTCCTCATTCCACTTATAGTTACAGCTGGACAGTATTTTTTGGTGTTTAACATGTTTTGTGATTTGTTTTCAGTGTATTTTTGTATGAATATTATTGTAATTTTGTGTCCTAGCATATCCTATTATATACGTAGTGTGTGTGTTTTGTTAGGTAGTGTGTATGTGTGTGTGTGTGTTTTGTTCCGTATTGGGTAGTGTGTGTGTGTGTGTGTGTGTGTGTGTGTGTTTTGTTCCGTATTGGGTAGTGTGTGTGTTTTGTTAGGTAGTGTGTGTGTGTGTGTGTGTGTTTTGTTAGGTAGTGTGTGTGTGTGTTTTGTTAGGTAGTGTATGTGTGTGTGTGTGTGTGTTTTGTTAGGTAGTGTGTGTGTGTGTGTGTGTGTTTTGTTAGGTAGTGTGTGTGTGTGTGTGTGTGTTTTGTTAGGTAGTGTGTGTGTGTGTGTTTTGTTAGGTAGTGTGTGTGTGTGTGTGTGTGTGTGTGTTTTATTTATTACTATAATTTGTCTGTGTTAAATGTTTTTATTGTAAATATATTAAGGTAATTTTATTTACTGTGATAGGGGTTGTGAGTTGTAAATATTGTTGGTTGTGTTGTGATGGGGTTGTGAGGTTGTAGGTTGGTTAGTACACAATGTCGACCTCCTTCTCCCCTAAGAGCCACACACACACACACACACACAGAGTTTACAGCATCGCGTGTTTTATAGTAATTAAGTCGACAGTAGAGGCTCCCTTTTGACCAAGATTTTTCTAAATATTTTATTTGTCAGATCAATTGCCGTTGCTTGGTCATTTTTCCGTTGATGTCGTAACAGGAAAAAAAAAAAAAAAAAAAAAATATATATATATATATATATATATATATATATATATATATATATATATATATATATATATATATATATATATATATATATATATATATAATTTTTTTTTCTTTTTGCTAAGATTAACAGAGAGAATGGAGAGTGGTAGGTTAATATGATGTACAATTGCCAGCACTTATAACTGGTACAGGAGAGGTTAATATGATGTGCAGCCGGCAGCATAAATTCGCGTCCATCTCATGTACTTAATAATATTAATTTGACCAGATAGTTGCATTCTGAACCAGTTTTTATTCCAACAACATACGTAATTTACCATATGAGAACTATATCTGTCATCTCTGCATTAAAATTGTATTACAACATTACTATAGCTAATTCATACGCAGGTAGAAATGAAGCGAACTTATGCTGCCGACTGTACACTCTCCCAAAAAAGTATGGGCATTGGTGGCTGCTTATACTGTTGAACTTTTCTCTCCTTTGGGCTCCTCCGATCACAATCTTATTTCAGTATCCTGTCCTATCGTTCCAATAAAACCTTTAGACCCTCCCAGGAAGCGGCGTCTGTGGCATTACAGCACTGCCAACTGGGATGATCTGAGGCAATACTTTCATGATTTCCCATGGAATGATTTTTGCTTTCGTGGCCGGGGTTCCTCTGAGTGTGCTGCACGCATCACAGAGGTGATCCTCTCGGGCATGGAGGCATGCATTCCATATTCTTTCCCTCTTACTAATTCACGAAACTCTTGGTTTAATCACGCTTGTTCTACTGCTGTCCACAACAGGGAGGAAGCTTTCAGACGGTATCGACACCTTCAAACTGATGAATCTCGTGCTCTGTATATTTCTACCCGGAATCGTGCCAAATCTGTTCTCAGACTAGCCAAAAAATCCTTCATCCGTGCAAAGTGCAATGATCTGTCCAACTCTTCCACCTCTCGTTCTTTCTGGCATCTAGCCAAAAATCTCTCCAGTAACTTTACTTCTTCCTCTTTCCCTCCTCTCATCCTTCCTGATGGAAATGTTGCCATCTCTTCACCTGATAAAGCTGAACTCTTCTCTCAAACCTTTGCCTTTAACTCCACACTGGACGATTCCGGCTCTATTCCTCCAACTCCGCCCCCCTCTGACTTACTTATGCCTGTCATCAGAATCTCTTCAAAGGAAGTATTTTCTGCCCTCTCTGGCCTTAACACTCGGAAGGCGTACAGGCCTGATGGGATTCCTCCTGTTGTTCTCAAGAACTGTGCTTCTGTACTGACACCCTGCATAGGCAAACTGTTCCATCTATGTCTATCATCTAACACTTTTCCTTCTAGCTGGAAGTTTGCTCTGATCCAACCTGTTCCGAAGAAAGGTGACCGCTCCCAACCCTCCAACTATCGCCCCATTGCTTTGACCTCATGTCTATCTAAAGTCTTCGAATCTGTTCTTAACTCCAAAATTCATAAGCACCTTATATGTCACGACTTTCTTTCAGATCGTCAGTATGGTTTCCGTCAAGGACGCTCTACTGGCGATCTTCTATCCCTCCTTTCTGATTCATGGTCATCCTCTTTTCGGAACTTTGGTGAAACTTTTACTGTTGCCCTCGACATATCCAAAGCTTTTGATAGAGTCTGGCACAAAGCTTTAATCTCCAAACTGCCCTCATTCGGTTTCTATCCCTCTCTCTGCACCTTTATCTCTGATTTCCTTTCTGGCCGGTCTATAGCTGCTGTTGTAGACGGTCACTGTTCTTCTTCCAAGTCTATTAATAGTGGTGTTCCTCAGGGTTCTGTTCTATCACCCACCCTCTTTCTCCTGTTCATTAATGACCTTCTTACCTGTACCTCTTCCCCTATTCACTCCTATGCTGATGATTCCACCCTACACTACTCCACTCACTATGACAACCGACCATTCCAGCAGCTCCTCTCCACATCACGTGATGATGCAGTAGCACGCCTGACTTCTGATCTTTCCCTCATCTCTAACTGGGGCAGAGAGAACCTTGTTGTTTTTAATGCCTCTAAAACACAGTTCCTTCATTTTTCTACTCGTACTAATCTTCCTGATGACTATCCCCTCTCCTTCAATGACACACAACTTAACCTTTCCCCCTCTCTTAATATTCTTGGAGTCTCTTTCTCTCATACTTTCTCTTGGAGAGATCACATTACTTCTCTTGCTAAAACCGCCTCAAAGAAGTTAGGTGTGCTGCGCAGATTCCGTGAATACTTCACCCCCTCACAGTTGCTGTCTCTGTACAGGGGTCTCATCCGCCCCTGTATAGAGTACAGCTCTCATGTGTGGGGTGGTTCAATATTCACAACACTCCTGGACAAGGTGGAATCAAAGGCTTTTCGTCTCATTAACTCTCCTCCTCTTACTGATTCACTACAACCTCTCTCTCTTCGCTGCAGTGTTGCATCACTTTCTCTCTTCTATCGCTACTACACTGGACATTGCTCTTCTTAACTCTCTCAATGTATGCTTCCTCCCCTCAGGAGAGCATGCAACACTCGTCAAGCCTCTCGTTCTCACCCCTTTTCTGTCCAACTCCCTAATGCAAGAGTTAACCGGTACTCTCAGTCTTTCATATACACAACTGGTCAACTCTGGAACACTCTACCTTCATCCATCTTTCCACCTTACTACGACTTATATTCCTTCAAACGCAATGTGTCTAGGCATCTAGAACGAAATTGGACATGATTTTGGACACTCTGACTAAACCTACGCAGATGGGAACAGTGAGCGGGCCTGTGGCCTTTAGT
This sequence comes from Petrolisthes cinctipes, assembly GCA_033782935.1. Classification (NCBI taxonomy): domain Eukaryota; kingdom Metazoa; phylum Arthropoda; class Malacostraca; order Decapoda; family Porcellanidae; genus Petrolisthes; species Petrolisthes cinctipes. Next base: position 171,606 of record JAWQEG010001777.1, on the reverse strand, counting down.
CCCCATCTTTTTAATATAGAAAAAAAAAAAAACAGTACCTTTGGTTAGAGATGTGTGTGTGTGTGTGTGTGTGTGTGTGTGTTCCAGATGATGATAATAGTAACCTGTACCTTTACCCTCCCCCATTTAATTTAAATCAGCGATTACTTACTTTGTGTGTGTGTGTTCCAGATTGACCACCAACACTGTACAGTACTTCCCCTCTTAATTTTTAATGTGCATTTACCTACTGTGTGTGTGTGTATGTGTTCAATACCCTAACCTACATACATCCAAGTTGTGGTACACAAATAATGATGATAATAATAGTAGTAATAATCCAGGTACAGCAGTAGTTTCATGACTAGGTGATGGTGATACAGTACTTGTCTCTCTCTCTCTTTCAAATGTTTCACCACTGGACATATGCTTCTTTTCCATTACCAGGGCCTAGGTCATTATCAATACACACACACATACATGTACAGTTGTATGCCAAAATATGGATGCACAACAACGTGTGTGAAACATTTACTTGTACTGTACGATTGTCGCTGAAATATTAACATGCAACATAAAACATGATTATCATCATCTATCTCCCTTTTGCTTTTATTTCCATGGATGGTGAGGCTCCAGCACCATTTGCCTTTATTTCCATGGGTGGTGAGGCTCCAGCACCATTTGCCTTTATTTCCATGGGTGGTGAGGCTCCAGCACCATTTACTTTTATTTCCATGGGTGGTGAGGCTCCAGCACCATTTGCCTTTATTTCCATGGGTGGTGAGGCTCCAGCACCATTTGCCTTTATTTCCATGGGTGGTGAGGCTCCAGCACCAGTACAAGACCTCTGACAGACAAGGGGTCCAACTTCTAGGTTATATGAACCTTTAGTGGAGTCATTGTTAGTTTTACACAGTGGCAGTATCGTAACCAATGTGGTATAAGGTGCAGCCACTGCACACTGGCTACCATTAAGAATTGGGAAGTTCTTTTATAAAGAATCTCGGTGACCTACCCCTCCACAGGAAGGGTAGGTAAGTCTCACCCTGCCTCCACGTGGTGACCTCGGGGGACACCTCCCTGTTTTTATCAGTATTTTATTTTATAGAGGCTGAATGTGAAGCTGAAGGGGGAGGCGGCGTGGGGGCACAATAGGTTCCCCCACATATAGAGTTTAATTTCCTTTTTAATATTTTTAGTGACGAAATTGTTTTAAAATTATAATTATAATTATTTTTTTAAGTGTAAAGTGTGCAATTTTTTTCTTTTTCTGTCTTTTATTATTATTTGGTATTAAAAAAAAAAAAAAGCTTAACAATGTTGATGACCCTTGTCCCTCAGGGGGTGAGCGCTGCATTGGCCTTGCCAGCCAACAGTGGCCCTCCAATGGGGAAGTGGCGGGGAGGGGTCTCCAGTCTGCCCTGTGGGGGACAGGAAAGGGAAAGAATGCTTGAGACTAGTAGCGATTAATATGAATGGAATGGTGAATGAGGTGAAAAGGAGAGAGATTGTGGAGTGTGCTAGAAAGAGTAAAATAGGTGTGTGTAGGGTGTCTGAAACTCATATGAAAGGATAGGGGGTGGAAGAGTGTGGGAATGGAGGGAAGAGTGTGTTGTGGGAAGGAATGGAAGGAGGCGTGCTATGGACTGTGTAATGACTGCTACTGATGTCTAGGGTTTTTAGCAGATTAACGCATCACTACAAATAAACACAGAAAGGATATGAAAAGCCAAGTCATTGAATTCAATAATCATATACTTAACAATTAGCTTACAACACAACAAATTAAATTAAACACAACAATTTACATACAATAATTTACAAATAAATAGAAATAATCCCATTATGAAAGAACAAGTTAGTGAATATATCTTCCAAGATTACAATTACATATAAATTATCCCAGTAATGAAAGAACAAGTTAGTTAGTATATCTTCCAAGGTTCTGCCTTCTGAAAACTGACAATTGGTATTACCACATCGATGTAAGTAAGGTGAAGTCCGTTACCAGGAGGAAAGAGACACCAGCCGAGAGCAAGCAAGACTCACTCACTCACTTGTTGGATTTATTGGCTATCAACCAGTGGCATATAGCCAAAGGTCATTAAGCCAATCTATATATATAATCAATCTATATAAGGTCATAAAGTTTTGTCTCCCTCAGAAAACTCATTAGTTTGTTTATAATATTCTTGTCATCTGATAGAATATTTTTGATGCTGGAAGCCGTGTTTTTAAGTTGGAAGTATTGTTTAATTTTACATCTTTGACTGTCAAATTTATTACAAAAAAAAAGTAAATGACTTATGGACATTATTGTATTGCACGAGGGGCACTGAGGGGGAAAACTTCTGTTTATTTATGGCTTTAAGTGAGTTATTTTGGTGGCGTTGACCCGAAGACGAGCCAATACCACCTCGTCCCTGCGGCTACGCCATGATGACGTAGCCCAGTGTTCAATTACTTCTTTGACTTTATTTCTGACGTTTAGTCCGGTCCACTGCCTTTGCCACAGGAGATGAATTTGAGACTTAATGAGGGAAGCAAAACACCTGAGATCCGTACGGACTATGATAAGGTCCAGATCAACAGTTGACCCGGCTAGTATATCAGCCTGTTCATTGCCATAGATACCATAATGTGAAGGTACCCATATTAGCTTGATTGATTTATGGGCATAAAACAGCTTACTAATGATATTACCCTGTATTTCGTTGTTAGTTGTATTTACGGATTTAAAAGCTTGAAGTGAACTTAATGAATCAGTAAAGATCCTATTGTGGGTTGTCGATAGGGCAAAATCCAAAGCTTTATTAATAGCAAAAAGTTCTGCAAGAAAAATCGAGGTATGATTCGGCAGTCTGAATCTTAACTGACATTCAGTCGACCACACACCTGCACCCACACATTCATCCGTCTTGGAGCCGTCGGTATAAAGATGGAAATATTGAAGATGTTTAACCCCCAGAGTCCGGGCAGCGGGATTTCCCGCTCGGTCGACAGAGGCCGGGCAGCGGGAAATCCCGCTCTGTCGACAGAGTCCGGGCAGCGGGAAATCCCGCTTTTGGTAATTTATGGGGAAAAACGCCAAATTTGTCGGGATTTTTTTTGATCTGGCTATACTTCACCACCAGACCTTTTCATCCCCACATTCAATCAGTGTGTGCTTGACCGTGACAATGGCTGGGCGTAGTGAAGAAAATACGGGCTCGTTCGATTCGGTGCATCCTACCGCGCTGCCAGGCGCACCCTCTCTTGTAACCTCCACTCCGCGGGTGCAACCAGCTAGATTGCGTCATGCACCTGCAAGGTTGTCAGATTCTGCAATAGGGTGGGAATTGGAGAATCTGGCAGACCTTTCATATGGGAGTGACGACCTGGACAGCTACTCTGATACTGAATGGCAAGCTGACGAATCAACTGAGGAAGATGCCTGTGTAGCGGTGACTTCCATCACAGCTCTTCCCTCAACTTCAGCCTTGCATGATGTGTCAGAGGTTACAGCCCCTGTTGCAATTCCGTCCACCAGTGGGGTGGGAGGTAGTTTGGGAGACACTCTCTTGTCTCCCATTCCTACAACATCTGGCGTGGGAGGCAGGAAGAGGTCTACTCCTGCTTCAACCTCCAAACCTCGCTACGTCTCCACTCCCATGGGCAAGAGGCCGAGGAGGAGGTTAGATTTTTCGTCTTCCTCTTCCTCGTCGGACGAGGATGCGTCGCAACCAGTGGTGGTAAGAGGGAGGAGAGTAGGAGTAAGAGGGAAGGGTAAAGGAAGGGGGAAGAGGACAAAGGCAGCTTATCTCTCCCCTACTGTTGACCCTGATAGCCCGCCCCCCCGTGACCTGACGCCACCTCCCCCACCACCACACTCTCCCTCTCCTCTCGTGCCTGACGACTCACTCTCTCCTGCCCCTGGTACCGCTGCACCACCACAACCACCACCACCACAACAACAACGCCAACAACGACAGCAACGCGGCGCACCTCGTCATAGACCCGCTGATCCCTATGTGTGGACGGATTGCGATGAATTTGCGCCTGATATACCTGCCTTTGACGACAGTCATTCAGGTATACAGGCCGCATTTCCCTGTCGTCAGAGGTCATCAATATTAGATTATTTCACTGCCTTTTTTGATATAATATTGATGACTTACATGATGCAGGAGATAAACACCTTCAAACAACTCTCTGTGCAACTCAGCAATAGACCAGGCAGGGAACATAGTAAGATGTTGCAATGGGCTGACGTCGATATTGCTGAGTTGTATGTGTGGTTAGCTTTGACCATGATGATGCCTCATGTCAAGAAACATCGCCTCAAGGACTTCTGGAGCACACACGCCCTGATATCCACACCTGCGTTCGGGAAATACATGTCCAGGGACAGATATAGGGACATTTTGTCCTACCTGCACTTCGCCCCCAACATGGGTCCACACCCGAACGACAGGCTGTGGAAAATTAGGCCAGTAATGTCTATCCTCCAGGAGAAAATACGAGCATTTTTTCGACCATTCCAGAAAGTGGTTATCGACGAGTCTCTGGTGCTGTTCAGGGGAAGACTGTCCTTCATCCAGTACATCCCGTCAAAGAGGCATAGATTTGGCATCAAATTCTATGTCATCTGCGACTGTAAGACTGGCTATGTGTTGGATTTTATACTCTATTCAGGTACGGATGTGGATGTCCCGGCCGACGACCCTCTTGGCTTCAGCGGGAGTGTTGTCAAGGCACTCATGGGGGATTACCTTGACAACAACCACATCCTGTACACTGATAACTATTACACCTCTCCAGCACTTAGCCAGTTTATCCTGCAGCACCAAACAGGATCCTGCGGAACTATTCGTGTCAACAGGAAGGGGTGGCCAGCATTCCCTCTCACCCGGAGGGGCGACTGCATCAAGAAGAAATGTGGGAACATGCTGGCCATCAAATGGCACGATAAACGCCCCGTCAATATGCTCACCACCGTGAACAGGGGCGTGATGCAGGATTCTGGGAAGACTGAGCGCAGCACAGGTGATACCATCTACAAGCCTGATGCTGTGCTCGATTATAACATCAATATGAGACTAGTCGATAAGTCAGACATGATGGTGAGTTCCATCGATTGTCTGAGAAAAACTTGTAAGTGGTACAAGAAGGCTTTCTTCCACCTTCTTGATGTCACAGTGCTGAACTGTTATATACTCTACCTCCAGCATGACCCTGACTCCAAGTTGGCACTCCGGGAATTCGAGCTAGAGTTGATATCTCAGCTCCTGGAGAGGTTCAGCACTGTGCAACCACAGCAAGGCAGACAGGCAGCGGCACAACGGCCTGACAGGTTGCAGCAGAGTGGCTATATGGCTCGCCACTACCTTACTAATCTGCCACCGTTGCCGTCAGGACGTCCAGGCTCTCGTCGCTGCTATGTTTGCAGGCACACAACATGTCACCCCCAGAAGTCCAAGGAAACTCGCTTCTGGTGCAAGGAATGTTGTGTGCCGTTATGCCCTGGAAACTGCTTCTCAGACTACCATATATTGGAATATATATAGAAGCAGGAAGTCATGGGAGTATGCGAATAAAGTGACAGTGACACTTGGTGACAGTGACACTATTTAGGCTATAAGAAAAGTGAGAGTGACACATTTGTACATATATTTTCGGCTGTAGTGACGTGATAGTGACACATTTGTACTTATTAGGCTATAAGAAAAGTGAGAGTGACACATTTGTACATATATTTTAGGCTGTAGTGACGTGATAGTGACACATTTGTACATATTAGGCTATAAGAAAAGTGAGAGTGACACATTTACGCATAGAAAAAATGATAATAAAAAATTTAAAACAACAAAATACAAAAATATATAGAAAATAAGGATAACAGTGATAGTGACACATTTATATTTACGTTGAACATGAACAAATGGTGCGAATGACACTGAAAATGTTTCGCGTAAATACTGTACATAACTCCCACGCTTCTCTCCAGGGCATAAAACCACTCTGGAATGGTCAGCTAACCACACAAATAATACAGGGGCTGTAATGGTAGGATGCACACGAACCGTACGACGTGTCGCCCGGGGGAGGCAAGTGTTGCGTCATTCTGCCGGCGGCCATCTTTCCTCCACCCGCGCCAGTCCTTGTCAGAGCCACGCTCACAAAGCGAACGCAGCCTCGCTCTCAAGGGAAAAGTGACCTCCATTCCTCACTTGATTTCTCGGCAATGGAGTGTCCTAGAGAGCTGGGGTTGGTTTTAATGGAAAGAGGAGGAGTTGATGGTGAGTACACTATCAAATGTAAGTCGTTCAGTATTGTAGTTTAGACGTAGGGAGTAAGAGAAGTAGAGTGATTTTCCGGGAAATACCCGGACAGGCAGGATAAAAGTTAGTATTGGGCCCGTACCCACAGCGCGTAATTCCATTCTTGCCCCGTCCTGGAGGGGTTAACAATTATCTCACGAAATCTCTGGTGTACCTCCACTTCCGTCACCTGGGATTTAACCCCTGGCAACCAGGAATCCACTATAGTGAAGGGGGGTGTTACCAGGGTGCAATGTTTACTAAAACCAGGGAATTTGAGGGACCTCACGCCAGTGCCCTCCGGGGCCATGCGACGCCCAGGCGGATAACTCGGCCCTTCCGAGGCCTATCGTCATGGCCCCCCGGCTGCACATGCCTCACCAAGGCATTACCGGGAGGATGACTCGGCTCCCCGGGTACCTGAACTTGGGGCCTGGTCCCCACTGGCCTCACGCCAGTGCCCCCTGGGGCACAGGGGTTCCCGGACGGATGACTCGGTCCCTCTGCCAGAGGCCTAGCGCCATGGGCCCCCGGGTGCTGTTGCCGTAGCAAGGCATTCCCGGGAAGATGACTCGGCACCCTGGATTTCTTAGCACAGTATACTAGAAGTTGTTGATCTCGTCTCAAACGGACGCTCGATTCGAGTGCAACAAAGGGCTCCAAAACACACATTCAAACACGCATTCTGCACAACATCCAACCCTTTCAACACAGACTCAGTTGCCAAACCAAACACCATTGACCCATAATCTACTCTAGATCTAATCAGGGATTTATATAGCATTAGCAATGACTTCCTATTTGCTCCCCATTGGCTACCAGAAATGTACTTCAGCAAAGTAAGTGCTATTAGACATTTAGTTTTTAACTGACTGACATGGACTCGCCATGTCAGTCGACTGTCAAACTGCAGTCCAAGAAATTTAGTAGAATTTTGAATAGGTAGGGGGTTGTCACCCATAGTCAGCCGGACGTCTAGCTTCTTCCTATGAGTGAAAATAACCACTACTCTCTTTCTTATTGAAAACTTAAAACCCCACTGGAGGCCCCAATTGTGAATCAAATCCAGTGCTAATTGGGTCCGAGTTGCCGAAAACTCTGCATTACAGCTGGAGTGCCATATTGCACAGTCATCGGCGTACAGTGAGTATTTAAGATTTCGAGGAGGAGCTGGTAGAATGTCATTGATCATACATAGAAATAAGGTCAGAGACAGAACACTCCCCTGGGGGACCCCATTTGCCTGAACAAATATGTCCGAGAAAGTGACTGTTTCCGAAAAAAGCTTGACAGATAAAGTTCTGTTAGAAATGAAGTTTTTAACAAAAAAGGGCAAGTTACCGCGTAATCCCATCGCATATAGTTTCCTGAGGAGGCCATGTCGCAACGTCATGTCGTAGGCTTTTTCAATATCTAAAAATACTGCAATCAAAAAATGTTTTTTGGCAAATGCCTCTTGAATTTGAATTTTCAGGTTTACTAGCTGATCGAGCGTCTGGCGACCTTTACGGAACAATTAAGAGATCATTTTCAGCTCTATTCATACCAAATGGTTGAAGCCCAGCTGTCTTATTCAGTGTCTTAAAGGTAATTTGGAGTGATTCGAGACTAGAGGAGTCAACTGGAATAGAGTGAAGCTCAAAACATTCGATCTATCTCATAGGGTTGAACATATCTCATGAAGTTTGAACAGATTATAGGATATGATAGTCGGAGTACAGGACCAGGGTCATGACTGTGTGTGTGTATTCCTTCGTCTGTGTCTGTGTGTGTGTGTGTGTATTCCTTCGTCTGTGTCTGTGTGTGTGTATTCCTTCGTCTGTGTCTGTGTGGGTGTGTGTGTATTCCTTCGTCTGTGTCTGTGTGTGTGTGTGTGTATTCATTCGTCTGTGTCTGTGTGTGTGTATTCCTTCGCCTGTGTGTGTGTGTGTGTGTATTCCTTCGTCTGTGTGTGTGTGTGTCTGTGTGTGTGTATTCCTATATATGTCTGTGTGTGTGTGTGTGTGTGTATTCCTATATGTGCCTCAGTGTGTGTATTCCTATGTGTGTCTGTGTGTGTGTGTATTCTTATGTGCGTCTGTGTGTGTGTGTGTGTGTGTGTACTCCTTCGTCTGTGTGTGTGTGTGTGTGTGTGTGTGTGTAAGTATTCCTTCGTCTGTGTGTGTGTGTGTGTATTCCTAACCTAAACAATAAGTATCCACATATTACCACTCTCAGGGAAAAGTCCTTCACTGTGCATGGTCCCAAACTATTCAACTGTCTGCCGAAAAATGTACGCCAATTAGACTGCCCACTATCAACATTTCAGAAAAAACTCGACGAATTCCTGCTCACCATACCAGACCAACCCGCTCTTCCACATTACTATCAACCATCGCCTTCATACAGTGTGATTCATCAACTACAGTAACAGCACTACAAGGACGGCGCATCAGTGTGACCCTGGACACCCAGATGTCCCAAGCTATACTTCAGGAACTTCAACTGTGTGTCTGTGTCTGTGTGTGTGTCTGTGTGTGTACTCCTTCGTCTGTGAGTGTATTCCTATGTGTGTCTGTGCATGTCTGTGTGTATATTCCTTCGTCTGTGTGTGCATGTATGTGTGTGTATTCCTTCGCCTGTGTGTGTGTGTGTGAGTGTATTCCTTCGTCTGTCTGTGTGTGTGTGTGTGTGTTACTCTGTGTGTGTCTGTGTGTATGTATATGTATGTGTGTGCATTCCAGTGTAAGTGTGTGTGTATTCTTATGTGTGTCTGTGTGTATATCTGTGTGTGTACTCCTTCGTCTGTGTGTGTGTGTATTCCTTCTACTGCCTGTGTGTCTGTG
>JAWQEG010001777.1:102500-157500 GCA_033782935.1 Petrolisthes cinctipes | reverse complement strand
TGTAGGTGGTGTTGGGAGGGGGTGGTGTATTAGGATGGTATGGGGGGTGTAGGGAGGGGGTGGTGAATTAGGGATGGTATGGGGGGTGTAGGGGTGGTAACTTCGAAGCTGTTGGTTGTGGTAATACTGGACCAATCTGATTCCTCCAAACTATTCCATACAACAGGATTGATACCATTATATTTATTAATTAATTCTCTTTCCTGACATACTTTGGTGGAATCAAAGTACTATAAAGGAACCCAGATTTCCATAGGGTAATTGTGGCGCAAACTGATTCCTCCAAACTGTATTATTCGTGCATTAAGTTGTGTTGCCTGAGATACCTTGGAGCACCCAAAGTGCTCCAATGTACCAATTAGTCACGGTTGGAAATTATAAATAGAAAATATTCGCTAATTTAATTAAAAAGTTGCGTAATTAAAGAAGTTATTATATCAAAATGTAGGGAAAATTACGGGAAATTTAATTATATAATAATTATTTCAAAATAATTAATAATGAATGATTTATTAGCCAAAACGTGAACTACATTTTCCATCAAATCATGACGTCATTATACAATAATCAAGGGGGGGTAGGGGAGTGGGGTGAGGGGTATGGTGTTAGGGGGGGTAGGGGCATGAGTAGGAGGGAGGGGGTATGGGTAGAGTTGATAGGGGGTAGGGGGGAGGGCAAGTCAACTCAGTAACCCCCTTTATGGACTGCCATTCAGAGATCAATTTTGGACCAAGACTATCTCTCTCTCTCTCTCTCTCTTCTCTCTCTCTCTCTCTCTCTCTCATATGTAGATACATACATACATGCTCTCTCTCTCTCTCTCTCTTTCTTTTATTTTTTTATATTTTTATTTTTTTTAACTTTCTGGTAGCTGTATATGGCTAAACAGTTAGAACAGCTCACTGTACACTAATGTGTGGCTTAAAGTGCCACTTTTCCTCGTGTCACTATCTTAAAAGCCCTTTTTGAATTATTATATATGTCTCATGGGCGTTGGTAATGTTCCTCGCCACCTGTGAGCAGCCACCTTCACTTGTTAGATAGACAGGTCTTGCATGGAGGGAGCTGCTGCGGTGAACACATTCCACATTCGTGAAGTTCTGGCAGTGAAGGTCCTCTGGTGCTGACTGGTGTGTGACCTCGGCACCCCGACCTGCTCTTGGCTGGAGAACACCGTTCTCGTGTCTCTCACAGCCTCACGTGGGGGGAGCCTAAGTCCTGCCAGGTGCTGCACTTCTTGTACCTGTGCCTTGTGGAGGACCACTAGAGCAGCAACGTCCCGGCGGTGCTCCAGTGTGTCCAGGGCAGGTATGTCTTGTGAGGGAGGAGGGCAGCTGTTGTTCTTGATCAGACGCTGCACTCTTCGCTCCACTTTGTCAAGTCTCTACAGGTGTGTTGCAGCACTGGACATCCACGTCAGAGCCCCATACTCAAGGTGGGGCCTTACCTGTGCCTTGTAGAGTGTCATAAGGCCACGCTTGTCCAGGAAGCCTGCCACTCTACATAAGGCAGAGACCCGAAGGGAGACCTGATAGGCGATGTGGTGGATATGTTTATCGAAGCGGAGCTCCGCATCGAAGGTCACTCCAAGGATCTTGATGTGGTCTTGGAATGGGAGGGTGACGGAGCCAAACTTCACTTTTCCCTCAACAGATTGTGAAGCTGCCAGGGACCGAGAAACCACCATGGATTGTGTCTTCTCAGGTGCAAAGTTCACCTGCCAGCGCTCTCCCCACTTCTTTATTGCATGTAGCTGCTGATTGATGTCAGCAACTACTCGCTGGCTATCCTGGCGAAAGTAAGAGTGGGAGAGTGTGCAGTCATCGGCATATGCAGAGAGTGCTGGCAAGGTCCTGAGAAGGTCGTCCATGTATAGATTCCAGAGAACCGGTCCCAGCACAGATCCCTGAGGGACTGAGGCCCCTACTGGGAGGTTCCTGGACTGCTGCCCATTGACCACTACATGGAGTGTCCTGTCGTGGAGGTAGTCACCCATCAGCATCAAGAGGTGACCCTTAATGCCCTTGGCACGGAGCTTTTCCAGCAGGCCTGCATGCCACACACGGTCAAAGGCACCTGCGATGTCCAGAGCAATGACAATAGTATCCAGACCATTATCCAGGGAGTCTTGCCAGTCCCTGGAGAGGAGCATAAAAAGGTCCGAGGTGGAGCGACCAGATCTAAACCCGAACTGATGGTTTGACAAGAGGGATTTGTCATCAAGGTGGTGGGTGAGGGTCTCTACCACTATCCTCTCGAATACTTTGCCAACCACAGACAGGAGAGAGATAGGCCTGTAGTTGGCAGGGTTAGTTCTGGATTTTCTCTTGTGTACAGGCACCACACGAGCCTCTTTCCATATGGAGGGCCACATGTTTTCCCGGACACAAGAGGTAAACACCTTAGTGAGAGGTCCTGCCAGCTCACTCGAACAGTGGCGTAGTATTTGTGGGCTCACATCATCGGGCCCAGATGCCTTCCTGACGTCCACTGCTCTTAGGAGGTGCTCTACTCTCCCCTGTGTCACCTCCACCGTTGTTATTTCCTGGTCACACTCTTGTGCCAGCTGAGGTGGAGGCCTGTTCGGGTCGGCGACGGTCATCTTGGTTGAGAAAATGTCAGCCAGCAGGTCAGCTTTCTCCTTGCTGCTCATTGCCGTGGTGCCGTCTAGCCTAGTGAGAGGAGGGATGGTTTCCTGTTGGTTGGTACCTTGTCTCTCCTTAATAAGGGACCACCAGGTCTTGCTACCCAACCCTGGTCCACACAGCTTCGAGCGGAGGTTATTTTCCCACCTCCGCTGTGCCCACATGCTGGTGGCTGCCATGCTCCTACTTGCCTCGCAGTGGAGAGTCTTGTTGCGGAGGGTTCTGTTCCTCTTGTATCGCAGCCATGCAGAGTACTTCCTCTCTGATGCAGGCCGACGTCGATACCCGAACCAGGGTTGATCGGTGGGTCTCGACGTGTACTGGCGGTGAGGAACATGCTGATGCTGAGAAGACTTTAGCCGCTCGGTGAATGCCCTGGCCTTGGCGTCTGCACATCCAGTCAGGATGGCACCCCAGTCCATATGCTGAAGGTCCCTCCTCAACGAGGACCAGTCTGCCCTGTCCCACAGCCATATGGTGCGGGAGATAGCCTCCTCTCACGCCACACCCACCTCTGTCTTGGTCAGGATGGCATGATGGTCAGAGCTCACAACCTGTCCAAGCTGGTGACAGGTGATGGTGCCCTCGCCCAGGTCTGTGATGACGGGGTCCAGTGTTCTACCACGTTCATGGGTTGGGAAAGTGACATAGTCTGTCAGTCCCTGCACTGTCAGTAGGTTTTCGTAGGCGACTCCTTCCATGTGATGGTTTAAGTCACCCACGATGAGGACATACCTGCAGCGATGACGTGTCAACAGGTCGTCCATGCTCCGTGAGGAAGTTTATGGGGGCGGGGCCTTGTCTCGGGGGGCGGTACATGGCACAGAGTAGGAGGCCTGTGCCATTAGCCATCACTACTCTGAGAAACACCGCCTCTGTCAAAGGTGGTGTCTCGATGTCCAGTCTGTGTGCCTGCAGACCTTCCTTAACCCCTCCGGGACGGGCCAAGAATGGAAATACGCTCTGTGGTTCTGGGCGCAATACTAACTTTTACCCTGCCTGTCCGGGTATTTCCCGGAAAATCACTCTACTTCTCTTACTCTCTACGTCTAAACTACAATACTGAACAACTTAAATTTGATTGTGTACTCACCATCAACTCCTCCTCTTTCCATTAAAACCAACCCCAGCTCTCTAGGACACTCCATTGTCGAGAAATCAAGTGAGGAATGGAGGTCACTTTTCCCGTGAGAGCGAGGCTGCGTTCGCTTTGTGAGCGTGGCTGTGACGCAATCTAGCTGGTTGCACCCGCGGAGTGGAGGTTACAAGAGAGGGTGCGCCCGGCAGCGCGGTAGGATGCACCGAATCGAACGAGCCCGTACTTTCTTCACTACGCCCAGCCATTGTCACGGTCAAGCACACACTGATTGAATGTGGGGATGAAAAGGTCTGGTGGTGAAGTATAGCCAGATCAAAAAAAATCCCGACAAATTTGGCGTTTTTCCCCATAAATTACCAAAAGCGGGATTTCCCGCTGCCCGGACTCTGTCGACAGAGCGGGATTTCCCGCTGCCCGGCCTCTGACGACCGAGCGGGAAATCCCGCTGCCCGGACTCTGGGGGTTAAGGCAGATTGCCACACCACCTCCCTGTCTTCTATGTCGGTCATCTCTCATTCAGTGGGTGTATCCTGGGATTTTTCCGAAGCTTGATTCCACGTCACTGGTCAGCCATCTTTCTGTCACAACAGCAATGTCTGTTCGGTGCCTCAGGATGAAGTTGTGAGTGAGGTCACCTATATTAGTGCGGAGGCCGCGCACGTTGGTAGAGAGGACTGTCAGGTGAGGTGATCTCATTTTACCTGAGTTGATGATACATACATACATTCTTTCTCTCTCTCTATTATTATTATTATTATTATTATTATTGGACAGCAAACACGAAGGAAGGAGAGAGAGAAAATATAAAGGTGGGAAGGGAGAGGGAGAGAAACAATGAAGGTGGAGAGAGAGAGAGAGAGAGAGAGAGAGAGAGAGAGAGAGAGAGAGAGAGAGAGAGAGAGAGAGAATACGAATGTGGGAAGAGAGAGAGAGAGAGAGAGTGAATACGAATGTGGGAAGGGAGAGAGAGAATACGAATGTGGGAAGGGAGAGGGAGAGAGAGAATACGAAGGTGGGAAGGAAGGAAGAAAATATGATGGTGGGAAGGGAGAGAGAGAGAGAATACGAAGGTGGGAAGGAACGAAGAAAATATGATGGTGGGAAGGGAGAGAGAGAGAGAATACGAAGGTGGGAAGGAAGGAAGAAAATATGATGGTGGGAAGGGAGAGAGAGGGAAAATACTAATGTGGGAAGGGAGAGAGAGAGAAAATACTAGTGTGGGAAGGGAGAGAGAGAAAATACGAATGTGGGAAGGAAGAGAGAGAGAGAAAATTCTAATGTGGGAAAGGAGAGAGAGAGAAAATACTAATGTAGGAAGGGAGAGAGAGAGAGAAAATACTAATGTGGGAAGGGAGAGAGAGAGAAAATACTAATGTAGGAAGGGAGAGAGAGAGAAAATACTAATGTAGGAAGGGAGAGAGAGAGAAAATACTAATGTGGGAAGGGAGAGGGAGAGAGAAAAAATACGAATGTGGGAAGGGAGAGAGAGAGAATTCTGGGACCAAAATTTCTCCTTCAATAGCAATTCAAAAACGAGGGTTACTGAGTTGATGTTGGTGTAAATTCGAAGCTGATTTACTCATTCAAAGCTGGTTCATTTGAAGCTTCCCCCTCCCTACACCTCCCAAACCACCCACTTTCAACCACTCCCTACACCCCTTCTGAAATGGTTCACCAAGTTGATTCATTTGATACTGATTCACTCATTCGAAGCTGGTTCATTCAAAGCTACCACCCCTACACCCCCCATACCTCCCTAATACACCACCCCCTCCCTACAGCCCCTTTAGAATGGTTCACCAAGTTGATTCATTCGAAGCTAATTCATTCGAAGCTGTGGTGTTGGTTGTGGTAATACTGGACCAATTTGATTCCTCCAAACATACAAACAAATGAGAGGTGTCACACCCTGCAGCATTGCCGCACCCTGTCACACCTTGCCGCAGCATGCTGAGGAAAGGCCTCATCGCCGCACCACCCCATCTTGCTGCATATCATGTCGTCCAAGACAAGCCAAGAAAATTTTTTGTATCTTTTTGTTCCTTATTTTTATAATAGTAATTTGTCATGTACTTATATTAATACAAATTGTGCTGAATACCACAGTGTGACACGGAACAGCATTTGTGGCTCCAACGCTACGGTGAGGCCGCAGCGGTGGAGCCACATAGTGTGACAATGGCATAAAAGGCTATTATTGGCCTGCGGAATATATATATATATATATATATATATGTATATATATATATATATATATATATATATATATATATATTTTCTTTCAAACAAACGAGGTTGAAGGAAATGGCTTGTTCTGCATTAATGAGTTTATTATTTATATTTTCAATATTTCTTACAGTTTTTCATAAGCCTTCACTTAGATGGTGGATAAGTGAGGCAAAAGTTGAGTTGTTGGGGGAGGTCGACGTTTCGTCCAGTACATCGGACATCTTCAGGAGGGAGTGGCGATTCTGAGTGGGTGAGGGGTATTTATCTGTTTTCCGTATGTGGGGTGGGCGGAGCCACTATATCAGAGGCCTAGTGATTGGTGGATGGGGGGTAGCTTCTGATTCTGGTGCTACGTCTGAGTTGTTGGTAGGTTGTAGTGGTGGTGGGTAAGATGTTAGATGCTTGTGGTGGGTCAGTAGGTGTTGTAGGTGTGGTGAGTATCCTGACGGTGTTGGTGATGTGTCGTTTTCTGGAGGGCAGTATTTGGAGGTCTTGTGTCTGGTTGTTTATAGAGGGTTGTAGGGTTTCTATGTAGATCGCTTCTAGGTAAGAGAGTCTTCTGCTGTCTGTTTCTTTGTCTAGTATGGTGGTATTATTTACTAGTTTGTCTCGTGTCAGAGCTTGGTTGTCGTGGGTACGGTAGTGGTCTTTTATAGACCCTGACTGGAGGTGCATGGTGAGCTGACGAGATAGTGATGTTTGTGTTTTACCAACATAGTGGTGAGGCTCACAGTCCACACTGTTACAGGTGTGTTGGTAAATCACGTGGTTGCTGTTCATCGGTCTCTTGGAGGTAGTAGGTCGGTTGTGTAGGGTGAGGTTCGAGGTTTTTGGAGACTTGTAGTAAATTACTAGTTTGATCTCGCTGTCTGGGTCGGTGGGGTGGACATTCTTCTTTAGTATGTCTCTTAGTATGGTCTCGTCAGTCTTGTAGTCGGTGGACATGTAGTTGCGGTAGTAAAGTTTGATATCACTGTTCCCCCCACAACGGGAACCGCCTTGACGTGGTGGGGGGGCTTGCGTGTCTCTAAGACCTGGCGAGCTAGACTAGAGGGGGCTCCGGCCCCTGCTCTGCCCCGATTTCGGGGAGAGAGGGCTTCCCATGCTAGTAAGGTTGCCAGTGAGAGACCAGACTAAATGGTTCCCATGCATTAGGCTGCCAGTACGGGCCAACAGCGCTGCCCTCCGGAGGGACTGCCCTCTAGGGGCCGTCCTATGTTGGATGGTTGGGTGTCTGGGCCGGGAGATGTTGGGGAAAGGGGTCTCAGCACCATCGTGGGCAAACTTTCGAGCCTTTGGGGCTGCTTTTTAAAACGAGTGGCCCCGTGGGGGAAGAGGTACCCCGCCCACGGCGACCAGCGCTCGGTCCCCTCATCTGCCCGGTAGGTAGTAGCTCTTGGCTCTTGGGGCCAAAAACACTAAACCAATGATATATGGATACAAAAAAGCCCCAATCTCTTCCTCGAGCGGTGGTCGACCAGGCCCTCGAGACGTCACTCTCTGGTGTGGTAAGATGCAGAAAGCTGCAAATAAGACTAGACCTAGCAGGTCGGGTGTTGTGTTGAAGAACCCTGTTAGCGATTTGGACACGTTAATGTTAACGAATGTACTCGCATCCTTTACCTATGGCGCTATCCACTCCATTTTTAAGTGTTTTGGAGTAGTCCTCCGAATCCGAATCACATATGACAGTGATTGTAGGTCTAATCGGTGCTATATTACTTTCAATACAAATGCTGCTGCCAAAGCAGCATTTGAGGCAAAAGATTCTCTGACAGTGGGGGATACTCATTGTAAAGTTCAGATGATGCGGTCCATCAATGTAGTTGACAGTGACAATGACTACTGCCCTAATATATTTGATGACTCTGCAGAGCATGTCCCAAAGGAACGTCGGGTTCCTACACCCTTTTGGTTTGTGGCTTACTACTGGAAGGGACGTGGTAACCTTATCCATGCTTCCCGGTATCTGGAGAAAGAAATTGGATTATTACCAATGGGCCACATAAAGAAATATGGTAAGGGCGTTTTGATCAGAGCCAAAGATCTTACACAGGCCATGATGCTCCTCAATCTCCCCTGTCCTTCTGATAGCATGTTTGAATCTATTAAACCACATCGAACATTTAATTATAGCAAGGGGCGTATATATAATGAGGACCTGTATGAATTCTCAGAAGAGGACATTCTCGCTATGTGCCCAGACAGTGTTCAACGAGCAACGAAGATGAAAGGCAGTAAAAATATGATCATCCTCACTTTCTATGGCTCACATATCCCAGATCGCATTAACATTAACCCCACCTCATTTGAGGTGAAGCCTTTTGTTGAGCGTCCCCTACAGTGTTTCTGTTGTTATGAGTTTGGTCATGGGAAGAGGAACTACAACAACCGTTCCCGGTGTGGTAATTGTTCTGCTCTTGACTCACATCTTACTTCTGAGTGTCGGTCAGAGAGTTACTGCTTTTACTGCAGAGATGCTCACCCCTTGCGTTCTCGCCAATGTAAGATGTACCTACTTGAGCAGGATATCCTCCACTTGGCTAATACTCAATTCATTAGCATGGGTAGTGCCAGACGGCAACTCAACTTCAGGTGACAGAAGGATGGTGGTGTGAAGACATACGCCTCCTCCCTTCACCCTAAAATGGTTGCAGCACCCTCTCAACCCTCTCAAGAGGCAGCTGCTTTTTGCTCTAGTGAGAACGTTTCTAAGGTTACTCTACATAATAGTTTTTCTGTCTTGGAAACTTTATCAGACACTCATTCTGGTGACCCTTAAACTGATGACAATTCTCAGACTTTAGCTAAATGTGTCCATGTGGTAGAGGTTCACGCTGCCACACGCTCTCCAAAAAGGAAACTTAAGTCACCTAAACTGCCACAGAGACGCCTTCGTGGTTCCTCTGAGGCACTTGACTCTATAGATGTTCCACCTTGTGAGGCAACCATCTCAATGGACTCATCCATAGTTTCCTCTCAATTTCACCAGAAGCGTTCTCGTGGCTCTGATGAATCTCTTGATTCAACAGAAGTTCCTCCTCGCAATCTTCCTTTGGGATCATTAGAGGGGCGTGAAGTTAATGTGGATGCCACGGATGTTGTGACTTCAAAAGATTCAGTTTCTCTTCAGCTTGAGCAGCGGAGTGATTCTACCACCTGTATTATGGATGTTGATGTATCTGCCTGTGTCAGTGATATCACTGCTGTACAGGACAGAACCAATGTAATTGTTTCAAAGAACATCCCATCTCATATACCTTCATCTTCTTCTAACATATCAGATGCTTCAGGGACTCGTCTACGGGTTCCGATTACTGCCCCAAGTACTACTCCTCGGGTTCGCTCTTCTTCTAGTGGCCCAGGATTAGACAAATCTTATTGTTTGAGTAAACCCTCAGGTCGAGGTGGTAGTGGGAAGTACCTCCGTGAGGCTTCCCAAAAATCAGTACTAAAGTAACACCGTTCAAGGTCCTTCAGTGGAATTGCCGTGGCTTGCGTGCTTCTTGGGAGGAACTGCGCTTTCTTCTCTCTAGCTTCTCTCCTGCATGTGTTTCTCTCCAAGAGACAATGCTTGGGGACTACATTCCTGCCAGTCCTCCAGCATACTCAGCATTTTATTTCAACTCATTTAAAGGGCAGGGTCATCATGGTGGCTCTGCCATCCTAGTTCGCCGAGATATTCCATGCACGAGCCTGGAGCTTGACACTCCGCTCCAGGCTGTTGCAGTTAAGGTTTTTATGGACCGCCCGTACACTGTATGCAGTCTATACCTTCCTCCCAGTGTTACAGTTGAGAGGGGTGATCTCAACCATCTTGTACGGGACCTTCCATTTCCCTTTATTTTATTGGGTGATTTTAATGGTCGTCATCCTCTGTGGGGTGACAGTTTGGTCAACCCCAGGGGTGTTTTATTGGCTTCTTTTATTGAGGATGAGAAATTAGGGGTTTTAAATACGGGAGATGTGATACATTTTAATAGCCCTACTGGGACTTTTACCGCCATTGACATTTCCCTTTGCTCACCCAGTGCTCTGTTGGATTTTACTTGGAGGGTGTTGCCTGAATTATATGGCAGTGACCATTTCCCTATACTTTTAGAAGGTAACAGGTATGAACCACAGTCTCGTCTTCCTAGGTGGAAATTAGAGAAGGCTGACTGGCAGTTTTTTAGAGAGCTAACTTCATCGGTCTCTTCTGTAGCCGATTATGGTAGCTCTGACGAGGCTGTAACATATTTCACTGATATGCTCCACTCTGCTGCTCTCAACTCTATCCCTAGAACTTCTGGCTACTTTCCCAAACGTCCTGTCCCTTGGTGGTCACCAGTCTGCACCACTGCTGTGCGGGAGAAGCGCGCTGCTTTCTCTCGGCTTCGTCGCAATCGTGGGGACCCAACTCTTTTAGAGGACTTCCGACGGGCAAGGGCTCGGGCTAGACGAGTTTTAAAAGAGGCCCGACGTGCATCTTGGAAGGCCTATGTGTCTTCAATAAAATATTAAAACTCCACTCACCCAAGTGTTCAGGAGAGTCCGTAAGATGGAGGGGAAGTTTTCTCCTAGTTCTCCACCTGTACTTAAGGTCAATGGAATTAAGATCATGGATGGTTTGACAGTGGTCAATACCATGGCGGAGGCTTTTGCAAAGGTCTCCAGTGGTGACTCTCGACCTCTGGCTGTCAGGCATGAGTTAAGAGCCAAGGAGCGTACTGTACTGGATTTCTCAGGGAACGAGAATGAAAGTTATAACCATATATTCACCCTGAGAGACCTGCATTCTGCTCTCTCTCTCTGCGGCGACACTTCTCCTGGGCCAGACAACATCCCATATGCAATATTACGACACTTGGGTGAGGAGGCGATCTCATTTCTTATAGCTTTATATAACAGAATCTGGCTGGAGGGTGTCTTCCTTTTCTAAAGCCGGGCAAGGACTCTGGTGTTGCCCTCAATTATCGACCAATTACCTTGACCTCCAGTCTCTGTAAACTATTTGAAAAGATGGTGAATGTCAGACTGGTATACTTCTTGGAACGGGGTGATTTTCTGTCTCCCTCCCAGTCTGGCTTTCGTAAACACCGTTCCACTACAGATGCTCTGGTCAGGTTGGAAGCTGCTGCATGTGAGGCCTTTGCACGACATCAACACCTTGTCTGTGTATTCTTTGATTTAGAGAAAGCCTATGACACTACATGGCAATATGGCATCCTGCAGCAACTCCATTTATTTGGCCTGCGGGGTCGCCTTCCACGCTTTCTTAAGGAGTTTCTAAGTGGTCGCAGTTTTTCTGTGAGGGTTGGTACAACCCACTCAGCATCTGTTGCACAGGAGGAGGGCGTCCCCCAGGGAAGCGTCCTCGGTGTCACATTGTTTGCAGTAGCAATTAATGCCATTGCCTCATCCCTTCCAGACGGTATAGCTAACTCGATGTACGTTGACGACCAAGCAGTCTGGTTTGCTGCTTCCCGTATGTCAGTGGCGGAGCGGCGCATGCAGCTTGCCCTTGACAGGGTGTCACATTGGAATGGTTCTCATGGGTTTCGATTTTCTCCTTCCAAGACAGTTGCTATGCACTTCTGCCGTATCCGAGGCATCCACCCGGATCCGGACTTATTCATGTATGGTCATCGGATACGATGTGTCGAGGAGACTCGCTTTTTGGGTCTCCTTTTTGACAAACGTTTGACTTGGGTTCCCCACTTATGTACACTTAAGGTCTCTTGCCTCAAGGCTCTTAACCTGTTGAGGGTTCTGAGCCATACATCCTGGGGGGCTGATCAGGCCACCCTCCTCCGCCTATACCATGTTCTTATTAGGTCAAAACTCGACTATGGGTGTGAGGTGTACTCTTCTGCCACCGATGCCCGTCTCAGAGTTTTAGACCCTGTTCATCATGCTGGAGTACGTCTGGTGACCGGAGCCTTCAGGTCGTCCCCAATCCCCAGTCTCCTGGTGGACGCTAATGAGCCACCTCTTGATCTCCGTCGCCAGTCTCCCTACCTTGCTTGGCGGTGTCATCTGATATCATGTCTCAGTACTACCTTTTACATTCTCGTGCACCATGGCCCTTTGGCTTCCGGGTCAGGAAGGCTATGGAGGAGATGGGCATAGATGACTTCAAGATTTGTCCTGTGAGGGTCCCCAGGGTGGCTCCATGGCTTCTTCCAGAAGTTTTCCCCTGCACCTGCTTTACAGACAATAAGGAAATTCTTCCTCCTTCAGTGGCTCGTTCCCTCTTTTTAGAACATGCCTTCACTCACAGGGAGTCCCTCTCTGTGTACACTGATGGGTCAAAGTCTGATGCTGGAGTTGGCTTTGGAGTTGTCTTTCCTGACTTTTGCCATGGAGGCAGGCTCCCTTCTGTCATGTCCATTTTTACTGCTGAGCTCTCGGCCATTTTATTTGCCCTCCAAGTGATTTTTACTCTCCCTCAGCCTTCGTTTACTATTTTTAGCGATTCCTGTAGTGCCTTGCAGGCCTTGTGCAATTTTAACTCTTCCCATCCCCTGGTGTTGGCCATTCTTGAGTGGCTTGTCCTCCTGGGTCGTCGTGGCCGGAAATTCACTTTTTGTTGGGTCCCGGCCCATGTGGGTGTTGATGGGAATGAGCGGGCTGACGCCCTGGCTAAGGCTGTGGTCTCCAATTCCCGGCCTCCTGCCAGGCGTCATCCTGTTCCTGCAGTGGACCTTCGACCCTACATAGATGCTACCGTTCGTTCCTGCTGGCAGGACAGATGGGACGCCGTCGGGGCTAACAAGCTCCGCGACATCCGCCAGCACCT
The DNA here is from genome assembly GCA_033782935.1 of Petrolisthes cinctipes. NCBI lineage: Eukaryota > Metazoa > Arthropoda > Malacostraca > Decapoda > Porcellanidae > Petrolisthes > Petrolisthes cinctipes. The sequence continues at coordinate 144,746 of JAWQEG010001777.1, read as the reverse complement.
TGGTTTGTGGAGCTACAGTGGCCTGTCCCGCCGGTGGGAGACGGCTCTTGTCCGTCTCCGCATTGGCCACACATTATTGACTCATGGCTTTTTAATGGAGAGGGCTCTCCCTCCCTACCGTGATGATTGTCTTGTCCCTTTGACAGTACGGCATCTTATTGTCGAGTGTCCCAGCCTTGGGGACCTTTGTCGTAGGCACCTCTCCGAGTACCGGAAGGGTGACGGTTCTTACAGTCTCTCCCAGGTGCTCGGGGAGGAGGCTTGTAGTGTGGGAGGGAACACCCTCTCCTATGTGGAGGAGGCTGGCCTCCTCCAAAAGTTGTGAATTTTATTATATTTTTGGCTTTTTAGATAGTTCAACGTTTTCTTATCTTTTATATATTTTACCGGAATTAGTCAGGTTTTTTTTTTTAGTATAAATGTGCCTTTTAGTTTGTATGTTCTTTTATTCATGCTGCCTATCCCTTTCGGCGTGGAGAACTCTGTTTAGTTTGTGTAAATATTTTATTAATGATGTAGATGACTACTTTGTGTTGGGCGGTATATGACCATAGTTGTTGCTCCGCCAAATGCCTCATGGCATTTCTAAATCAATCAATCAATCAATAATATCACTATTGGGTTGGGTTGGGGGATTCACCTCGTACCATTTTTCTAGCTGGAGTTTGATGGTGTTGGAGACGTCTGTGTTGGAATATACCACCACCAGAGTGACCAGACCACTTGTCAAAATAGCCATTCACACACACACACACACACATACACGATATTCTCTGTATTAATTTCTGTATTTATTCTATACAAGTGTTAGTTTGGAGCTGTAACGACGCTGTATTCAGAAAGCAGGCATCGAGTTACAAAGGTATGTTATTGTAATATTTGTATATAATTGTGTTTATTGTTTTTATTTATGTTTTTATTTATTTAAGGGGGTGTGGGAATAGGGTGACAGGCTTGGGGTGGTTTAGGGGGGTGCGGGATTAGGGGACAAGCTTGGGGGGGTTTAGGGGGGTGCGGGATTAAGGGACAGGCTGGGGGGGGGGGTTAGGGCGATACGGGAATAGGGGACAGGCTTTCTACCCACCCCAAGCCTGTCCACCAAACCCCTCCCCCCCAAAAAAAAACCTGTCCCTCTATTCCCGCACCTCCTAAACCCCCCCAAGCCTATCCTCTACTCCCGCACCTTGCCTGGTAACTTCTAAAGTGAATTAATGTTCCTGGCAACAATGAGGTGGGTGGGCTCCACTGATACCCTTTCAATATGTTATTTATATATAAGAAATATATAATATATCTATCTATCTATATATATATATAATATATCTATGGTATAAATAACAGGAGACCAGGTGCCTTCATATCTGAAGAAGTGCACCAGGCATGGGAGAACTCTCCCAGCACAAGGGGCTACACAGGTGACATAACATTATCTGAACGTAACCTAAAGTAATCAAAGTCACTGCTACCGACTTCCCAGGAATGGCAAAAGGATTATGTAAATAGATGTTCCCATTTGGTACTTGTTGGTATGATTTTTCATGATGTAGTGAAGTTGTATAACAAAAGTGCCATTTTCTCAAAACTTTTTTTCGGGTATAAAAGCGTTTACTATGCTGTAAGTAATTGTCCAATTTAAATTATTTTTTTGCAAAGTGGTCTCCACATTTGTGTCTTCTAATTGATGTACATATGTGCTTTGATTCCATCAAATATATTTTTGGCGAATTTTCAAATGTCTGTTTTCGAATGAAAAAAAAAATTGCATTTATTGTTGAATGATAAAACGTTTGCAATTAAAGCTAGACTTATGGAAATACTAAAATAGGTACTTCCGGGTGTGTAGTTTATGAGGAGGCAAAAAGATTTTGAATTACTATGTTAGTTGTGTAATTTTAGCTATATAATATTTGCTAACATGTTTTTTTTTGTTGCGCAAAAACTACTGAAGCTAGATCACTGAAATTTATGGTACAAAAGCCTCATATATTCAAGCACGTTGTGTGAAAAATTGGTGCCCTAGCTGAATTAGTAAAGGTAGGAGGACGAGAAGAGCAATATTAGTGCCCGTGACCGCCCTAGTTGTCAGCTCGAGCCCTTAATTATGGTTAGGGATACACGTGGTTTTGTTTTGTTGTTGTTATTATTATGCAAGAACCATCTCTGTGTTATTGGTGTATATGATGGTTTGGTAGTGTATACGATGGTTTGGTAGTGGTACGATGGCCTTGTTCTTAGTGTATACGATGGTTTGGTAATGGTATGATGGCCCTGTTGGTGGTGTATAAGATGGTTTGGTAATGGTATGATGGCCCTATTGGTGGTACATACGATCGTTTGGTGGCGGTACGATGGCCATGTTCTTAGTGTATACGATGGTTTGGTAGTGGTACGATGGCCCTGTTCTTAGTGAATACGATGGTTTGGTGATGGTACGATGGTTCTGTGTTGGTAGTGTTTACGATGGTTTGGTAGTGTTGTTAGTTTGTCTATGGATGCATCGTATCAGTACCACACCATCGTATCGGTACCACATCATCGCATCGGTACCACACCATCGTATACACCACCATCGTATCGGTACTACACCATCGTATCGGTACCACACCATCGTATCGGTACCACACCATCGTATCGTTACCACACCATCGTATACACCACCATCGTATCGGTACCACACCATCGTATCGGTACCACACCATCGTATCGCTACCACAACATCGTATACACCACCATCGTATCGGTACCACACCATTGTATACACCACCAAATACAGTCCTAAGAGAGATTTGTGTTATGGACCACATGTAGTTGCTCCCTGGCGACTAATATGTCGCACCACAACGTCACTACAGTAATGGGGGTCAATATGGCCGCCACATTTCCGTGTCGCCACTAAATTGTAGCCATACACACGAGCCACTCTTTTACGTAACCACAAATCGCTGTTATCAGGCCACCACATTTCAGTGTCACCACATTTCCGTATCGCCACTAAATTGTAGCTATACACACGAGCCACTCTACCACGTCACTACAAATCGCCATTATAAGACCGCCACTTTTCCGTGTCACCACATTTCCGTGTCGCCACTTTGTCACGTAACCACAAATCGCCGCCTGTTATTATAGTCGATACCACAGTGGTTGGTAGTGGTTTGTAAGCACCCAAACGAAAGAATGTTTTAGCCATGTAAATGACTGAATTATTTATTGAATTTGGTTTGTAAGCACCCAAACGAAAGAATGTTTTAGCCGTGTAAATGACTGAATTATTTATTGAATTTGTTTTGTAAGCACCCAAACGAAAGAATGTTTTAGCCGTGTAAATGACTGAATTATTTGATGAATTTGGTTTGTAAGCATCCAAACGAAAGAATGTTTAAGCCATGTAAATGACTGAATTATTTATTGAATTTGGTTTGTAAGCATCCACACTAAAGAATGTTTTAGCCGTGTAAATTACTGAATTATTTAATGAAGTTGGTTTGTAAGCATCCAAACGAAAGAATGTTTAAGCCATGTAAATGACTGAATTATTTATTGAATTTGGTTTGTAAGCATCCAAACTAAAGAATGTTTTAGCCGTGTAAATTACTGAATTATTTAATGAAGTTGGTTTGTAAGCACCCAAACGAAAGAATGTTAGCTGTGTAAATGACTGAATGAATTTGGTGATGTTGTGGTTGTTAATTATTGTGTTGTAGTTGTAATTGGTTGTGTAGAAATAGGGGTTGTTATTGATTGTGAAGAAATAGGAGTTGTTATTGGTTGTGTAGAAATAGGAGTTGTAAATGGTTGTGAGGAAATAGGAGATGTAATTGGTTGTGAAGTAGGGGTTATTGGTTGTGAAGTAGCAATAGTAGTAGTAGCAGTTGTAGTAGTTGTATTTGGTTTTGAAGTAGCAGTAGTTGTAATAGTAGTAGCAGTAGTTGTAGTAGTGGTAGTAGTAGTTGTAGTTGCTGTAGTTGTAAATATGACCATCTCGGTTGTTGTAATTTCTGGGGTTGTTAAATAGTTTAATAACAATCTGAGACAATTTATGTATTCCAAATTTTCGAGGGGAGAGGTTGTGAATTAATTTGACACCCACAACTCTGAATAATTATAACCTGCAGTTGTTGTTTGAAGGGTTGTTGTTGTTGTTGTTTGAATATTTGTTGTTGTTGGTGTTGTAGTTTGAAAGGTTGTAGTTGTTGATGTGTGGTGGTGGTTGTGGTTGTGAATAATGATGATGGTGATGTTGTAGTTGTAGTAGTTGTAGTGGTGGTGGTTGTGGTGGTGATAGTGGTTATGAATAATGATGATGGTGATGTTGTAGTTGTAGTGGTTGTGGATGTTGTAATAGTTGTGGATAATGGTGGTTTTTGTGATGATGATGGTGATGTTATAGTGTGGGTGGTGGTTGTGGATGTTGTGATGGTGATGGTGATGTTGTAGTTGTGGTAATTGTAGTGGTTGTGGATGTTGTGATGGTTGTGGATAATGATGATGATGGTGATGATGTAGTTGTGGTAGCTGTAGTGGTTGTGGATAATGATGATGGTGATATTGTAGCTGTGGTAGTTGTAGTGGTTGTGGATGTTGTGATGGTTGTGGATAATGATGATGATGGTGATATTGTAGTTGTGGTAGTTGCAGTGGTTGTGGATGTTGGTGATAGTGATGTTGTAGTTGTAGTAGCTGTGGATGTTGTAATGGTTTTGGATAATGATGATAATGGTGATGGTAGTGATGTTGTAGTTGTTGTGGTAGTTGTAGTAGTTGTGAATACTCCTGGTAATATAGATGGTGTTATATTTGCAGTAGTAAGAGTAGTAGTAGTAGTAGTAGTAGTAGTAGTAGTAGTAGTAGTAGTTGTTGTTGTAGATGGTGGTAATGATGGTGATGTAGTAGTAGTAGTTGTAGATATTGTATTAGTAGTAGTAGTAGTTGTAGACGTTGTAGATGATGTTGTCTTAGGCAGGGACTGAATGGTTGTAAATATAACTTCAAGACATCTCAAGTCGTCCAAATTCGTGGTCGCTGCAGTAAAATCCTTCGAAAAAATATCAAGGCAGTCAATGTAATCGAAACCTTCTCTTGTCTCGGAGTCGGATATGGACCGGTTCGAAAGTTTTACTGTCTCATGTGTTGATGATGATAACCGACTTGTTGTTGTTGATTATATTTATTTCCTTATTGTTGATTCTGTTGTTGTTGTTGTAGTGGGATTAAGAGATACATGTATGTTTATTATTGGGTTTGTTGTTGATAATTTACTAGTTGATTATAATTTACTTGATTCTGTTGTTATTATTGTTGTTATTTTAGTGGTATTAAAAGATATGTGTGTGTTTATTATTGGGTTTGATGATGATAATAAATTACTTGTTGATTCTGTTGTTGTTATTTTAGTGGGATTAAGAGATACATGTGTGTTTATTATATTGTTTGTTGATGTTGACAATTGCAAGTTATTGGTTGATGGCAATAAAGCATAATCTATATTTTTTGATGATGCTAAGTCAGTCATGATTCTAGTAGCATCATGTGTGTTCGTTTCCCTCGTGGTTGTGAATTGATCTTTATAACTTAGCATCGTGAGCAACAACAGCTCGAGGCATTTAAAGTGTTCCAAACCAATAGTTGTAGTGGATTTTTTTTTTTTTTTTTTTTTTTTTTTTTTTAAATTCATTGCGCCGTAGCGTCAGTCAATAGGCAGACAACAGTACACAAGGGTAGGCGGGACTCACAAGAACCCAATGACCACACACACACATACAAGCACACACACATGCGCACACACACACACATCACGAAAACATAACAGAATGAAGCACAAGCATACAGACAAATATTTACATCATGACCTACTTAAATCCACCAAAACGAGGGTGGCGCACCAGAAGTTCCTCCAGAACCTGATGGTTCAGCAGGTGTCGACAAACCACATCAAGTGGCAGGCCCTGGGGCAGCAAGTGTCGGACAGTGGGGCAGGCTAGGCAATAGTGCTCTATAGTGTTAGCACGAGGCGCTCAACACAAGCGACACTCAGTGAAGGGAGGCTCACCCTGCATCCCAGCAACCTGCCACGGTGGCCGGTAACCAAGCCTCAAACGAGCAGAGACTACATTGTGCCTCCGAACCATGAGGCCTCGACGACGGTAGGAATATTTGTGACGGCATACAGACTCGTAATGGGTGATGGAGATGCTGAAGGGCCTCTCTGCATCCCTGCGTCGCCGTACAGGGAGGAGAGCGGCGGAGCGGACTTTAGAGAGGTAACATGTCAGGGAGAGAGGACGTCCAGCACCACGAGGAGGCAGATGGCAGGCTTCCTTTGCGAGTCTGTCAACTGTACCATTGTGACGTAAACCTACATGGGATGACACCCATAAAAATTTGACAGTCAATTTACGATGACGCAATAAGGCCAAAAACGATAAAATCTGCTGAACAACAGTAGAGTGTGTGGGCTGAACACTAGAGAGGGAATGAAGGGCAGGTTTGGAGTCACAAAAAATGGCAGCATTCACTCCACGTTGACAAACAACACTAACAGCATCCAGAATGGCATACAGTTCACACAATGTTGAGCTAGAGTGGTTACAGAGACGACGGCCAACCCAGCCCCCTGGAGGTGACTCCAGGTCAGGCGAGAAAACAGCACAACCTGCTGCACCATCCACCTGCAATGAGCCATCAGTGTAGAGGCAGTATGGATCTGTGATGGAGGAAGTCACTGTGTCTATGTGTTCTAGAGCCAACTGCCGCTGTAGAGAAGGCAGCTCCGACTTGGAAGTAGGTGTAAAGCTCACATCAGGTGTTGGTAGCATCCATGGAGGGGGCCCTGGGGGTACGTCTGCAACCATTATATCTATATTAAGACCACGGAGCACAGAGGAAACAGACCTTATAAGAGTACGTCCAGCAGGCAGTATGGGAGGGACCGGGTAGTTTGGTCTAAGAGAAGTCCTGACTAACTGAGAGTAATGGGGTGAAAGATGTGGGAAATGGAGGCACTTGACAGTGAAGCCAGTAACATTACAATAAATTCTCTCGATTAATGGGGGAAGACGCAACTCACGCTGCATGTTCACTATCCTGGTCGACATTGGACAGCCGAGAATTATTCTCATTGCTCTATTCTGAAATTTTTCTAAAGTTTCCAGAGTAGCCCTGGGAAGTTGAATCAAAGCAGGGGAGAGGTAATCAACAACTGAACGGATAAAAGCAATATAGATGGCTCTGGCTACTGGGATGGAGATGCCCGAGGAGTTGTTAGATAGCCATTGAAGTGGTGTAAGTCGGCGCTGGAGACGACCCAATAAGTCCTGGACAATGGGATGGTCTTGAGGTCTGGCAGGGACAATCGGCCAAATATTGACTGGCGCACCCAGGTAGCAGTACTGGGAACACATGGGAATGACAGTCCCTCCAATGGTGAACACTGGCTGAGCTTGAGGAAGGCGGCAGGTGAATATTCTGCTCTTATCTGGGGAGACAATAATGCCACAGTGAGAGGAGACCACAGAGAAGGAGTCAAGAAACCGCTGGAGATCCCTTGGTGAGGTAGAATGAACACAGATATCATCAGCATAGCATGTAATTGTAGTTCCAGGTATATCAGGGAGACAAGTGAGCAACCGATGCATCAGAATATTAAATAACAATGGGCTGAGAACACCACCTTGAGGCGTACCAAGATGAAAACTGCGCAAAGGACTGAGTGCACCACTGAAAAACACATGGGAGGTCCTGTTACTCAGGTAGCCCCGAATCCACTGTAGTAGATTACCCTTTATCCCAAAGTCAACCAGTTGATCCAAAATGACGTCTCTATTAGCAACATCGAAGGCACTTCGAAGGTCAATGAAGGCCACCACACTATCCCTGGAAAGGCGAGAGTACAGGTCGACTAGGCAGTGATGTGTGCTCCGCTGGGGAAGGAAACCAAACAGCCATGGAGAAAGGCGATCCTGCAGTCTGTACATGAGACGATTGAGTAAGATTCTCTCCATAACCTTACAGAAACAGGAAGTAAGGGAAATAGGCCTGAACTTCGCAGTGCCGGGCTTAGGGATGGGTATTATTGTGCTGCTGGTCCAGGCTCGTGGTACACAACCGTCACGAAGACAAAGATTGTACAGTCGAAGTAGAGGGTTCCCAGGAACTTGTTGAAGTAGACGCAGCACAGCATAAGTAATACCATCATCACCAGGGGAAGAAGCTTTACCCCGAGAGAGAGCACGGCGCAACTCCTCCTCAGTTATCTCCTCTGCATCATCGTCATCATCTTGTAACAGAGCAGACATTAGACGTAGCCGATGGACAGCAGCACGGGAAGCGAGTGCATCTTGTATGTGGATGGGTAGACTGGCTTGGGTAGATTGTTCTGACCAGGCATCAACAAGTTGTTTGGCATAGTCGGCAGGAGTGTGATGACGAGCAGTGGCCGGTGTCTTTTTAACAACCCGACGGATGAGGTGCCACATAGAAGCCACACTTGTTTGCTGGTTGATGCTGTCCGTGAACCGCTGCCAAGACTCAGTGTGAGCACAATCCTGCAGGGCAACTAAAGCGTCCCTAGACATCTGGTAACGATGGAGTAGGTCAGGGGTTGGGTTGGCTTGAAACAATAGGCCATCACGTTCAGCCTCCTCCTTTGCCTCCTGTATAAGTGCATCCAGCGTCCAGGAGCGGGCAGTATGGCGATGCTGGAGGTGTGGCCGGGAGACGTATAGCCTATAAAAGTCATGAGTAGCAGATACAAGATCAGAGTACAACTGTTCAGCTGATGATATGTCAAATGTAGGGAATACATGGGCCATAAATAAGATGTAAGTCGGGCAATATTTAGGGGGCACAGCAATACGCAAACGAGTGGCTGAAGCACCCGACCCAGCAGTTAGAGAATAATGAAACCGAAGAGCAATGTGATCAGAGAATAAGTCTGGCACAGAGGAGCACTGGACCTGAGATGCTATCAGGCCAGACGAGAGGATGTAATCCAGAGTACCTCCCCGGCAATGAGTGGCACCGCCAGTGTCCCAGTGTGTCAGATGATGCTTGCGGATGTATGAAAGGAGACGAACACCATTACGATTAATAGAGCCAGTACCATCACCCAAATCAGAATGCCGAGCATTAAAATCTCCCATATACACCATACCACGCACTGTTGGAGAAGGAAGAGCCTCAAGAGTGAGTCTAGCTGGGGCAGAATAGACATTACATAGTTGGAGTACTCCATTCCCAGGTAGAACCTCAAATAGCTGAAAGGTCATGTCAGGATCAGTGGAGGTACGGAGAAGGCGATGTGGCAAGGAGCTATGTATGTAAGTCAGGAGACCATTCCTTACCAGATGAACATATGGCACATAACCTGAGAGAGGAGGAGCTTGCCCAGCAGCGAGCGGCCGTCCTGGAAATGCTTTCTGGAGAAAAATAACACTGGGATGATGACGAAAAACATACGCCTTGAGTTGAGTGAGCTTAGCATAACTGGTGATACCACATACATTCCAGGAGATGACATCCAGCCGGCAATCACTAGCGAACTCTGTATTTGGAGGTAGAAGTCCGGTGAGTGGGGGCAGATGAGCGACCTGGAGAAGAAGATGGACCAGGAGAAGGGACTGACTCGAAAAGCTTTTCAAGGCGAGATGCAACAGTATCCATCTTTTCGGTAAGGGTAGTGACAGTTGAGATGATGGCCTGCTGAGCCTCGACCAAGGTGGAGAGTTTGGAGTCATTGGCAGCCTGAGCGGCAACCAGCCCATCAATCCTGGCTTCAAGGGCAGAAAAGCGGTTTTCGAGAGCCGTACATCGTGCCATGAGGGTAGCAACAGACTTGCGGAGGGCCAGGTCTGGAGGTGAGGCAGGGCTGGTAGGAGGAGCAGGGCTGGTAGGAGGAGCAGACTGGGGAGGTGGTGGTGGTGGTGGTGGAGGCGGAGCAATAGTAGAGACACGATCCTGGACCTTACGTCGAGTACATCCATGCCACACATTAACCCCTGGCTGAAGGCATCGTGGACACTTCCATCGAGACGTATCTTCAGGAGGTGAAGGCTCAGAGGTGGAGGCAGCAGGACGTGATGGTTCACCCCTGACAGGACACGTCTTGGAATCATGGTCGGCCGCACACCATGCACATTTCGGCCTGGCAGAACAGTACCGGGAGATATGCCCCACACCCCAGCACCTGTAGCACCAAGGCTGGTCATTATGAAGTTTCCTCACCTCACACGGTGGAAGACAAGGGAGGAAATCAAAGGAAATCTCATTTGGAGGTGGATCGGGTTGACTCCAGACAACAACAATACGGCTAATGGGGGAACCATCTTGGAAAAAACGACGGGCAAAGTACACACCAGGGTATCCTTTGGCAAGTTTCGGGTCAACATCAATAGGAAAACGGGTGAGGATGTAGCTGGGGAACTTACGAGGCCTCTCAGGTGAGTCTTCAAGAATGAGAGGCAGAGATAAAAATTCACCAGCCTTCACTCTATCAATGATGTCCTGACGCTTCCTAGAGATGTAGACAAACCGGGAGGTGACAGCAGCCATCTTGACTTCAGCCAGTTCACGCTGCAACTGGAAGGCCCTGTTGACATCAGACAACCAACGCAGCTTTGTGTCCGTAGATGGGTTTCCAGAGAAGGAGAGTTTGACATAGGCATCTCTCGGGGCAAAAGCAGGAAGGTTGGACGAGGGCAAGGAGTTGGTATACAAAGAAGAAACACCAGGGTGAGGCTGAGAAGGTACGTCGTGCACAGCTGAAGCACCCTTGGCAGTCTTGGCAGCTGGAGGCAAACAGTCCACACCATCGGAATCCTGCGAGGAGTCGGACGAGGCATCAACAGGTCGCTTGGTAGAGGTTGAGGAGGTGGACGGCTGCAACCTGAGCTGCGGAGTGACCGAGGAGAGGGGGGGAGGGTTGCGAGAAGGCAGCTCAGGCCAGTGATCCTCAATTGGAGACTCGTCTTCCTCCGACATTGCCAAGTCGGCCTCCAAGCAGGAATCCGCACTCTCCATCAGGCCAGGCAAGGCCTAGATGGAATGGAAACAACAACACAAACAACTAAACACTCAATCAGCCAGGGACACACACACACACAGACAATCACAACAAAACTATACACAGAACCACAACAGACAAACAACACCAGCAACACCACAGAAACAACAACACATAAACAAGAACTCACAAACAACACAAAAAATACAAACAAGAGCTCCAAAACAACACAAAACAACAACACAAACGAGAATGGAGGCAGAGCGCCACGAGTACGTCCACGAGTACGGGAGGATGATTGTGAAGTGATGGTAATTGGGGAGAATGATTGTGAAGTCGTGATTGGTGTTGATTCTGTTATAAATGATGATTGGTAATGATTCTGTTATAGATGATGATTGGTAATGATTCCATTGGAGTGATGATGATTGGTAATGATTCCGTTGGAGTGGTGATGATTGGTAATGATTTTGTTGGAGTGGTGGTGATTGATAATGATTCTGTTGGAGTGGTGGTAAGTGGTAATGATTCTGTTGGAATGGTGGTGATTGGTAATGATTCTGTTATAGTTGTGATTGGGAATAAATCTAACAGGAGAGGTAATGATTCAGTTGAAGTAGTGATTGGAAATAATTGTTGTAGTTGTGATTGGAGATGAATCTGAAGTTGTGGTGGTGATTGGGAATAATTTAGTTGATGTTGTGATTGTAAATGATTCTGGTGAAGTTGTGTTTGGGAATGATTCTGGTGAAGTTGTGATTGGGAATGATTCTGGGGAAGTTGTGATGGTTGTAAATGATTCTGGGGAAGTTGTGATGATTGTCAATGATTCTGGTGAAGTTGTGATTGGGAATGCTTCTGGTGAAGTTGTGATTGTAAATTATTGTGGTGAAGTGGTGATTGTAAATGATTCAGGTAAAATTGGAGGAATTCTCGTTGAAGTTTCTGAAAGATTGGTTAAAAATGAATCTGGTGTGATATTTGTAGACAGTTTTGGATGGATTGGTGTTGATGTTTCGGAAGGACTGGTTGTTAAAAATGATTCTGGTGCGATATTTGTCGACTTTTGGGTAGGAATAATTCTTGTTGAAATTTCTGAAAGACTGGTTAAAATTGATCTGGTGTGATATTTGTAGAGAGTTTTGGAAGGATATGTAATGGTGATCTTGGTAGGGCAGTTGTTTACATTGTTTCCACTGCAGGTTGGAAAGTTAAGGGTAATCTTAATGGGTTTATTCTTATGGATTCTGTTGTAACATTAGTCGATTCTTGGGTGGAAAGTGTTGACGATTCCGGTGATGCGTTTGTTGATGATTGAGACAGGATGGTGGTTGATGATTCTGGTGCAATAGTAGTATAGGATTCAATTATGGACCTTGTTGATGATGCTAGTACAGCATTCGTGGATGATTTTGGAAGGGAAAAAGTGGATGTTTTTGACTGGGTACTTGTTGATGGTTCTGTTGTGATGTTTCTAGAACAGTGTAAGTTGATGAAAATATATAAACGGTAGTTGTTGATAATAATTTCTTCATACTTGTTGATATTGTTGAATTATTTGAAGATAACTCTTGAACTGATGTTAGTGATGATTCTGGTGTGATATATGTTGAAGATTCTGGCATGATATTTGTTGAGTGTGGTTGGAATCTTGCTGATGATTCCGGTGAAGTCGTTGTAAACGATTCAGAGAATATTTTTGTTGATGAATTTGGTGCAATACTGGATGATGTTATTGAAAGTAAAGTTGTCGAATCTTTTGGCAGCATAGTTGTTGATTCTTTTACTAAACTTGATGTTTTTGGTGAAGACATTGTGAATGTTTCTGAGAAAGTTTTTGTCGATATTGGTGTAGAGCTTGTTGATGATGTTGAAACCAAAGTAGTTGAATTGTTTGATAGCATTGTTGTTGATGATTGTTTTACTATATTTGATGATTCTGGTGAAGTATTTGTAAATGATTCAGAGAAGGTTTTTGTTGATGGTTCTGTTGCAATACTGGTTGATGATATTGAAAGCATTGTTGTTGAATCTTTTGGTAGCATAGTTTTTGATAATGGTTGTGAAAATCTGGTTGTTAATCTTGAAAGCAAAGTTGTTGAATCTTCTGTTAAAATTGTTGTTGATGATTCATTTCTGGTTGATGATGATCCATTGATTAAATTTGATGTTTCTGGTGTTTTTCATGTGCTCAGTAAATCACTCAGACAAATGATACGTGTGTGTGTGTGTGTGTGTGTTGCTATGAAAGTTAAATGGTGTGTGTGTTCTTTAGGGAATGTGTGTGTATATGTGTGTGTTTGTGAGTGTTCTGTATGGAAGGTGTTTGTATTTAAATGTGTGTGAGTTTTCTAGAGAATGTGTGTGTGTATGTGTGCTCTGTATGGAATGTGTGTGTGTGTGTGTGTGTGTATGTAAATTAACCCCCAAAATATCATATTATTATTATATTAAATATATCATAATATGCTATTATTTCTATTACTGTTATTTTTGTTATTTTACTGTTATTTCTGTTATTTTACTGTTATTTCTGTTATTTTACTGTTATTTCTGTTATTTTACTGTTATTTTACTATTATGTAAATATTGGGTTTATTATGAAAATGTTGTTACCGAAATGAGAGAGAGAGAGAGAGAGAGAGAGAGAGAGAGAGAGAGAGAGAGAGAGAGAGAGAGAGAGAGAGAGAGAGAGAGGTGCGAAATATTTGTGAGTGAATAATTAATACGTGTGTGTGTGTGTTTCTCTCTCTCTCTCTCTCTCTCTCTCTCTCTCTCTCTCTCTCTCTCACAGAGAGTGGTAAACCACACGTCGCCTCTATACTGTGTTAGTCTCCTCCAAGTAACGACGACCCAAACCCAAACCAAACTGCCTCCAGTCCTATCGCTAACCCTGTCCAAACTGACGACGGTTCGCAAAACACAAACAAAGAGGGAAACGAAAACAGTAAAAGCCATCTACAAAATAATAACAACAGAAACAAAATGCTTCCACCAAAATTTGCCCACAATACAAATTACATAAGTGCAAATTTGGTAGTGCTGGCCGAGACTGCCCACTTGCCCAACCGAAGGTCTGTTTCTACTACAGATTCGCTGGACGAGACCCAAAACATGGCTGCCCTATAACCAGAAAGGGTAAGTATTATCACCCTAAGATCTGCCCAGCTTTACTCGATTACGGGCTTTGTAGTAACCTGGATTGTCTCCTTCTCCACCTTAAGGGCACAAAACGTTTCCCTCCACCCTCTAAAAAATCTTCCCCTGAAAAAATTCATACGCAATACCACAAGCGTTCCATGCTTCCCAAACAACACCTCTCATCCAATAACCAGCAGGATTTATTATTACCAAATCGAAAGAAATGCAGCAGCAATTTGCGGAAGTAATCAAGCTTATTCCATGGCATCATTAACCACAACCACAACCAAAACAACAACAACAACAGCTGCCTCTGTTGTTCCCAGCCTCTCAACTAATAACCCAGCCACCCCATCCCCAGCCCCAGCCCTCTTCATTCCCGGCCCCTACACAAATGACCCAGCATCAGTACAGTTGCCCGTCGCTCATGACCCAAACCCTGTCGTCCCAGGCCCCTATACCGGTGACTCAGCACCAGTATGGCTGGCCGTCACATCAGACCCAGCATGTAACCCACCTTTTCAGTACCCAAGCGCACCAGATACAGCCCGCCAATTTCCACCAGCAAATTCAAGCTTAAGAGGCAACTTACTAAATAATGTAATTTTCAGCAACATTGAGGGGTTAATACCAGCTACATTTAAAAGTAAGCTACCCTTACTATGTGAATCAATTTACCATCAGGATGCTCTCATTGTTGCCCTCACGGAGTCACACCTTAACCATAATATAATAGATGCGGAAGTTACCATCGCCAGGTACACCTCTTTCTGCACCGACCGTACCAATACCACATAGGGTGGCGTCATCATCTATATCAAAGATGAGCTTGCTCTCTACTCAGAGTTCATCCTGTCATCTTTTACCTCGAACACAAAAGCACAAGACTTACACATAAAAAGACTGGACCTCATTCTCCTAACCATATACCGCCCTCCAACCTGCACCGACCTCCAAACCACTCCTGAAAATATCCGTACAGTGTTGGATAAAATCCCACCACCATCTCCAACAATCTTTATCACAGGCGACTTTAACTTCCCTACCATTAACTGGGCAAACGACACCATTAATGGCGGCACATCTGCAGACAAATCACAAGCCCGACTGCTCCTCACTTTCTTCGAGGACTATTGTCTAACTCAAATCATACACTCACCGACACACCTTAACAATATTCTCGACCTATTCCTTACCAACAACGAACACATCATTCATGATCACGAAACTTACCACATAAATCTTAGTGATCACAACCTAATCACGGTCACCACCAGCATAAATACCAAAGGTTTCACAGAACCTGGTCTTGTCGGTAGAGCACCAGTTCCGGATCTCACTTTCAGTGACCTAAATTTCTACAATAAAAATGTGGACTGGGATTCCCTTCGAGCGCAAATAGCAGCAATTGACTGGCTATCGCTCCTCACGCCAAAATTCGTTGATGCCCAGCTCGATACAATTCTAAGCCTACAACTAGAGGCGTGTATCACCCATGTCCCACGGAGGTCCTCCGGCTCCAACACCACTACAATACCATAAGACCGCTGTGCCGTAATGCGCACTCGAACCAGGCTTAGAGAAAAGTCCCCCACCCACCAACATGACCAGGATCTGATCAATGCCAAAATAGACAGAATAAATACCACCCTAGTCAACTCCGTATCCAACAAGCTACACCTCAAGGAAGCAAAGGCAGTAGCTTCAATCAAGACAAACCCTAAATTTTTCAATAAATATGCATTCACAAAGTCGAAAACTCACACACCAGTCGGCCCCTTAACAGTGAATGACGACATCATAACAGACCCATAAGCCATCAGCAACATTATAAAAGACCAATACGAGACTGTATTTAGTACCCTGCTGCCATCCAAAGTCATTCATGACAAAACCTCATTTTTCAACTCACCAATGGAAAGGGAAGAACAACTCCTGGATGCCAACATTACCTCACACGACATTACCAACGCAATCAAGACGTTGAAGACAAACTCTGCGGCGGGTCCAGATCACTTACCAGCCATCCTCCTCAAGCAGTGTGCCCTCGAGGTGTCCCTCCCCTTACTCACCTTTTACAGGGAATCTCTCGCTTTGGGTGTAGTGCCACGGCTGCTGCGCTAGGCGTGGATCACCCCAATCTACAAGGGAGGATCGAGGGGCGAGGCAAAGAATTACCGACCTACCGCACTCACCTCTCACCTCATCAAGACTCTAGAGAAGATTATAGTATCAAAGATTACCACCTTCCTAGAGTCTTCAAACCAGCTCAACAAAGGTCAGCATGGCTTCAGACTTTTGGCACACCATGAAAGGATCGTCTCTGCTCTGGAGTCCAACACCATGCTCGACGTCATATACATAGACTTCGCCAAGGCGTTCGACAAAGTCGACCACGGGGTACTGTTGCACAAGTTGAGATACTTGGGTATCTCGGGTTGACTGGGTTTCTGGATCTCTGAGTTCCTTACAAACCGGACCCAGTTTGTGGCGGTTGGCGGTGCCTGCTCTGACGTCTCATCTGTCGTGTCCGGTGTTCCCTAGGGCTCGGTGTTGGGGCCAATACTCTTTTTAATCCACATCCATGATATTGACCATGACATTACCCACTTCACTCTCACCTCATTCGCAGGCGACACCCGCATCTCAAGAACCATTAACAACCAGAAAGACCTCGACACCATATACTAATGGGTGGCCATGAACAACATGGCTTTTAATAATATTAAATTCGAACACCTCACCTTTAATACCAATCCCAGCGCTCAACAAACCACCAGTTACACGGCTCCAGGCAGTAGCCCAATCACAAACCCGTCGAAGGTTCAAGACTTGGGTGTGTGCTTCAGCAGTAATGCCACCTTCTCTGCACACATAGCCACCACAGCCAAGAAAGTGCACTCGCAGCTAGGTTGGATCTTGTGAACCTTCCACACCCGAGATCCCTACCCTATGCTCACCCTTTATAAGTCCCTGATGGTCCCTCTTCTAAAGTATTGCTGCCAGCTGTGGTCCCCGTGGACACCGGGCGACATCAGGTCACTGGAAGCAGTACAGCGCTCCTTTACCCGCCGCATCACCTTCTACTGTGACCTCAATTAATGGGATCGGCTATCAGCCCTCGACCTCTACTCCCTCCAGAAGCGTAGAGAAAGGTACACTATTCTCTATGTATGGAAGATCATGAGGGGGCTTGTGTCAAACGACATTGGCATCACCTTTCATGACCAACCGAGGCTGGGCCACCTGTGCACTGTAGGTAGAGTTCACCCCCGCGCACTCACGAGAGTGAAGACCCTAAAGACTAATACGTTCGCCATGTGAGGCCTGACCCTTTTTAATGCCCTTCCCATCACTCTGCGTGCACGAACCGATGTATCTCTAGAAACGTTGAAAGCGACGCTGGATCACTTCCTCCGAATGTTACCGGACGAGCCTCCCATGCCGCACTACCACTCCCACTCCAGCACCAACTCCATAGTGGATTGGCTGGCTATTCAGCACTCGGACGGCATGTTCACCTACCATGAGGCAGCGACCCATCGCGACCTCGAGGCTTAGCAGCATTACTGCTAGCGTCTCCAACTTCAAATAAAGGAATCAAGTGTGTGTGTGTTTGTGTGTGTGTGTGTCAGTCTATCTGTGTGTGTGTGTGTGTGTGTGTGTGTGTGTGTGTGCCAATTTGTCTGTGTGTGTGGATGTGTAAGTGTGTAATGTTGTGTGTGTGTGTGTGTGTGTGTGCCAATCTGTGTGTGTATTTGTGTGTGTGTGTTAATCTATCTGTGTGTGTGTGTGTGTGTGTGAGAGAGAGAGAGAGAGAGAGAGAGAGAGAGAGAGAGAGAGAGAGAGAGAGAGAGAGAGAGAGAGATGAATAATTCACTCACAAATATTTCACAGCTCTCTCTCTCTCTCTAGGAAAGTTATGCCTTCTATTTTACATCAAAGAAAATGTAAGTGGATATAAATATACCCGTTTTCTACGTTTCATTACGAGGTTGCCGAAAGAAATATGTAAAAAAATAAGTGTTAGGTTAGGTTAGGTTACACACACATACTCTCTCACACTCATACACTCACGTGAACTCATACACACACTCTCTCATACACACACACACACACACCCTCTGTCTGTCTCTTTCTCTATCTCTCTCTTTCACACACACACACACACACACACACACACTCTCACACACACACACACACTCTCTCACTCACATATACACACATACACAATCACACACATACACACACTCTCTCTCTGTCACACCCATTTCATAAACATAATATTGTACTCACTTGGGTTTGTTGTTGTTGTTGTTTACTGTAAGGGTTTTGTCGCCCCTTCGGTCCCAGTCACTCCCTTTCAGTTCTTTCTTTCCTCTGAGAGAGAGAGAGAGAGAGAGAGAGATTTAAATAGAGGAAATGGGCAAGAGAGAGAGAGAGAGAGAGAGAGAGAGAGAGAGAGAGAGAGAGAAAGAGAGAGAGAGAGTAGTAGTAGTACTAGTAATGTTAGTCGTTAGAGAGAGAGAGAGTAGTACTAGTAATGTTAGTTGTTAGAGAGAAAGAGAGAGTAGTTGTAGTACACACACACACACACACGCATAAACAAACACCCCTCACATACACATACACACACAGTGGTAGTAGTAGTAATATAATTTTGTATGTGTCTGTGTTTGTGTGTGTGTGTGTGTGTGTTAGTGTACTCTTAGGAACCCAGCCACCAGCCTCCCGCTTCCTCCAAGTATGAACCAAGGTGGGTGCATAAGGTCAGGGGATGGCGTGATCACGTGAATTATGCTACATACGGGAACCTAGAGCAAGGATATAAAAGAGCGGAGCGGCTCCTGTGTGGTAAACTATCCAGCGAGCTACTAAGGAGGAAGGACCAACCGTACCTGCCATCATCACACACCTGCAGTCCACGTGTACCGACTCTCTACGATGCAACATCGGCAGACTGGCCTTCCCCCATACCATATGTACTACACCCTTGAATGTTACCAAATAAACTGTACTGTGTATTCCACACCCGGGTAGATGCATAAGGAGCTTCCTTACTGTCTCAAATGGTGACCTGGATTTTCAACTCTATTAGCTTGTATTTGTATTGTGTCCACATTCCTCAGTGCTCTATCCCACCCATTTTTGTATAACATAATTTTGCCCCCCTTACTTTTTTTTCCTGTCTGTTCGGTGCCTCCTTACTCCTGCCTTTCTTTCGCTACCTTATGTAACCTTCCATCCTAACACCCGGCTGTTATTACCTACCTCCTAGACCCCTGTCTCTCCCTCACAACAAGGATAACACCTTCCTGCTTATTTTACCACCCTCACTTCCCCCACTACACACATACAGACGTTACTCTACAAAGGGGTACCTATTCGCTTGCTCTTCAACAGTACGTGCATCGCTGCCTGTTCTCACACTCCACGTGCTACACTCCAGCCACGTGCACATCCCTCAATGTTACACTACGTGCATCGCTGCCCTACATCGCTCCCCTATGTACCCACATGCCCCACTCCAGCCACGCGCTCATCATCTCAGCACTACGTGCTTCGCTGCCCGATCGTCTCACCTCCACCACACATGTGCTCAACCCCAACCACGACACACCGGTTAGCAAACTCCACGTGCATCGCCGACAACGCCCTATGACGTTGCAATCAACCACGCCACCTACGCTATATCAACGCATATTCTTAAGGACACACATCACTCTTTAAGTTAAGTACTGTTTATACTAATTCCACCACTTTTCCTCAGTGACTCCTCCCCCAAGTTCTACTTCTCCCCATTTTCTTTCATACCCTTTTTCTATGTATTTTTATTTTTGTATAATTCCCTGCTCCATCTATTCGTGCATTATACACACACGCATACACCCACACCCACCCATAATACTCACCACCCCTGTAATTTTAGTATTACTACACCCTCATACCCCTACCTTTCCAATAGTTCCCACGGCATTACACCATGGACACCACTCTAGCCTCACAAACAATATCGTCCCCCCCATCACTTACTGCTGCTGTTCCCACACCCCCACAACATTCTTCCACTTCAACACCCACTACTTCCTCGTTACATAACGCCACCTCACAATCACCGTATGTCCCACCTTTCTCACTTAACGTACACTCTTGGTTCCGTCACATGGAAACTCTGTTGTGCTCCGCAAACTTCACGAGTGAACAGAAGTTCAATGCCGTCCTCCGGGTACTCCCAGAGGATGTATTCGATGCCATCCCTACCACTATCACTCAACGCCCATCCTACGAACATTTGAAGGCTGTGATCGTTTCATCACATGGTATGTTCGACCAGGAGTACCTGAAGGCCTTAGAAGATATACAAGTGGATGGCCGCCATCCATCCATGGTCTTACGGCACATGCACAAGCTGAATAAGAAGGTGGGAGACCATTTCTCAAAGGGGCTACTCAAGAGGCGCCACTCCAAGCTGTTCCCAGAAACGGTGCAACTCCATCTCTAGGCCCACCTTGATCTTCCCATAAACCAATACGTGAAACATGCGAACGCTATCATGAACATTTATTCTGAGGCCGACCCACCATAACTACACAACCACGTCAACACAAGCACCACTACACCACCATATTCAACACCTTCTACAAATCACGCTCCACCCGCTTCCTCTCCTCACTTCCAACACCCCTCTTACCCCACCCTTCAAACACACACATCCACCTCCACTCCCCCCACGTCCATTCAAACTCATATACATAACACACCACCACTCCCCCAGCATCACATACCTATTCCACACTCATACCCACAACATCAAATCCCCCCCAACGGGAATCGCCTTGACGTGGTGGGGGGGCTTGCGTGTCTCTGAGACCTGGCGAGCTAGTCTAGAGGGGGCTCCGGCCCCTGCTCTGCCCCGATTTCGGGGAGAGAGGGCTTCCCATGCTAGTAAGGTCGCCAGTGAGAGACCAGACTAAATGGTTCCCATGCATTAGGTTGCCAGTACGGGCCAACAGCGCTGCCCTCCGGAGGGACTGCCCTTTAGGGGCCGTCCTATGTTGGATGGTTGGATGTCTGGGCCGGGAGATGTTGGGGAAGGAGGTCTCAGCACCGTCGTGGGTAAACTTTCGAGCCATTGGGGCTGCTTTTTAAAACGAGTGGCCCCGTGGTGGAAGAGGTACCCCGCCCGCGGCGACCAGCGCTCGGTCCCCTCATCTGCCCGGTAGGTAGTAGCTCTTGGCTCCTGGGGCCAAAAACAATAAAATCAATGATATATGGATAAAGAAAAGCCCCAATCTCTTCCTCGAGCGGTGGTCGACCAGGCCCTCGAGACGTCACTCTCTGGTCGTGGTAAGATGCAGAAAGCTGCAAATAAGAGTAGACCTAGCAGGTCGGGTGTTGTGTCGAAGAACCCTGTTAGCGATTTGGACATGTTAATGTTAACGAATGTACTCGCACCCTTTACCTATGGCGCTATCCACTCCATTTTTAAGTGTTTTGGAGTAGTCCTCCGAATCCGAATCACATATGACAGTGATTGTAGGTCTAATCGGTGCTATATTACTGTCAATACAAATGCTGCTGCCAAAGCAGCATTTGAGGCAAAAGATTCTCTGACGGTGGGAGATACTCATTGTAAAGTTCAGATGATGCGGTCCATCAATGTAGTTGACAGTGACAATGACTACTGCCCTAATATATTTGATGACTCTGCAGAGCATGTCCCAAAGGAACGTCGGGTTCCTACACCATTTTGGTTTGTGGCTTACTACAGGGAGGGACGTGGTAACCTTATCCATGCTTCCCGGTACCTGGAGAAAGAAATTGGATTATTACCAATGGGCCACATAAAGAAATATGGTAAAGGCGTTTTGATCAGAGCCAAAGATCTTACACAGGCCATGATGCTCCTCAATCTCCCCTGTCCTTCTGATAGCATGTTTGAATCTATTAAACCACATCGAACATTTAATTATAGCAAGGGGCGTATATATAATGAGGACCTGTATGAATTCTCAGAAGAGGACATTCTCGCTATGTGCCCAGACAGTGTCCAACGAGTAACGAAGATGAAAGGCAGTAAAAATATGATCATCCTCACTTTCTATGGCTCGCATATCCCAGATCGCATTAACATTAACCCCACCTCATTTGAGGTGAAGCCTTTTGTTGAGCGTCCCCTACAGTGTTTCTGTTGTTATGAGTTTGGTCATGGGAAGAGGAACTACAACAACTGTTCCCGGTGTGGTAATTGTTCTGCTCTTGACTCACATCTTACTTCTGAGTGTCGGTCAGAGAGTTACTGCTTTTACTGCAGAGATGCTCACCCCTTGCGTTCTCGCCAATGTAAGATGTACCTACTTGAGCAGGATATCCTCCACTTGACTAATACTCAATTCATTAGCATAGGTAGTGCCAGACGGCAACTCAACTTCAGGCGACAGAAGGATGGTGGTGTGAAGACATACACCTCCTCCCTTCGCCCTAAATTGGTTGCAGCACCCTCTCAACCCTCTCAAGAGGCAGCTGCTTTTTCCTCTAGTGAGAACGTTTCTAAGGTTACTCTACATAATAGTTTCTCTGTCTTGGAAACTTTATCAGACACTCATTCTGGTGACCCTTCAACTGATGACAATTCTCAGACTTTAGCTAAAGGTGTCCATGTGGTAGAGGTTCACGCTGCCACACGCTCTCCCAAAAGGAAACTTAAGGCACCTAAACTGCCACAGAGACGCCTTCGTGGTTCCTCTGAGGCACTTGACTCCATAGATGTTCCACCTTGTGAGGCAACCATCTCTGTGGACTCATCCATAGTTTCCTCTCAATTCCACCAGAAGCGTTCTCGTGGCTCTGATGAATCTCTTGATTCAACAGAAGTTCCTCCTCGCAAGCTTCCTTCGGGATCATCAGAGGGGCGTGAAGTGAATGTGGATGCCACGGACGTTGTGACTTCAAAAGATTCAGTTTCTCTTCCGCTTGAGCAGCGGAGTGATTCTACCACCTGTATTATGGATGTTGATGTATCTGCCTGTGTCAGTGATATCACTGCTGAACAGGACAGAACCAATGTAATTGTTTCAAAGAATATCCCATCTCATATACCTTCATTTTTTTCTAACATATCAGATGCTTCAGGGACTCGTCTACGGGTTCCAATTACTGCCCCAAGTACTACTCCTCGGGTTCGCTCTTCTTCTAGTGGCCCAGGATTAGACAAATCTTATTGTTTGAGTAAACCCTCAGGTCGAGGTGGTAGTGGGAAGTACCTCCGTGAGGCTTCCCAAAAATCAGTACTAAAGTAACACCGTTCAAGGTCCTTCAGTGGAATTGCCGTGGCTTGCATGCTTCTTGGGAGGAACTGCGCGTTCTTCTCTCCAGCATGTGTTTCTCTCCAAGAGACAATGCTTGGGGACTACATTCCTGCTAGTCCTCCAGCATACTCAGCATTTTATTACAATTCATTTGAAGGGCAGGGTCATCATGGTGGCTCTGCCATCCTAGTTCGCCGAGATATTCCATGCACGAGCCTGGAGCTTGACACTCCGCTCCAGGCTGTTGCAGTTAAGGTTTTTATGGACCGCCCGTACACTGTGTGCAGTCTATACCTTCCTCCCAGTGTTACAGTTGAGAGGGGTGATCTCAACCATCTTGTATGGGACCTTCCATCTCCCTTTATTTTATTGGGTGATTTCAATGGTCGTCATCCTCTGTGGGGTGACAGTTCGGTCAACCCCAGGGGTGTTTTATTGGCTTCTTTTATTGAGGATGAGGGATTAGGGGTTTTAAATAAAGGAGATGTGACACATTTTAATAGCCCTACTGGGACTTTTACCGCCATTGACATTTCCCTTTGCTCACCCAGTGCTCTGTTGAAATTTACTTGGAGAGTGTTGCCTGACTTATATGGCAGTGACCATTTCCCTATACTTTTAGAAGGTAACAGGTACGAACCACAGTCTCGTCTTCCTAGGTGGAAATTAGAGAAGGCTGACTGGCAGTTTTTTAGAGAGCTAACTTCATCGGTCTCTTCTGTAGCCGATTATGGTAGCTCTGACGAGGCTGTAACATATTTCACTGATATGCTCCACTCTGCTGCTCTCAACTCTATCCCTAGAACTTTTGGCTACTTTCCCAAACGTCCTGTCCCTTGGTGGTCACCAGTATGCACCACTGCTGTGCGGGAGAAGCGCGCTGCTTTCTCTCGCCTTCGTCGCGATCGTGGGGACCCAACTCTTTTAGAGGACTTTCGACGGGCAAGGGCTCGGGCTAGACGAGTTTTAAAAGAGGCCCGATGTGCATCTTAGAAGGCCTATGTGTCTTCAATTAATATTAAAACTCCACTCACCCAAGTGTTCAGGAGAGTCCATAAGATGGCGGGGAAGTTTTCTCCTAGTTCTCCACCTGTACTTAAGGTCAATGGAATTAAGATCATGGATGGTTTGACAGTGGCCAATACCATAGCAGAGGCTTTTGCAAAGGTCTCCAGCTGTGACTCTCGACCTCTGGCTGTCAGGCATGAGTTAAGAGCCAAGGAGCGTACTGTACTGGATTTCTCAGGGAACGAGAATGAAAGTTAGAACCATATATTTACCCTGAGAGACCTGCATTCTGCTCTCTCTCTCTGCGGCGACACTTCTCCTGGGCCAGACAACATCCCATATGCAATGTTACGACACTTGGGTGAGGAGGCGATCTCATTACTTTTAGCTTTATATAACAGAATCTGGCTGGAGGGTGTCTTCCCTTCTAAGTGGAGGGTTGCTACCATCCTTCCTTTTCTAAAGCCGGGCAAGGACTCTGGTGTTGCCCTCAATTATTGTCCAATTGCCTTGACCTCCTGTCTCTGTAAACTATTTGAAAAGATGGTGAATGTCAGACTGGTATACTTCTTGGAACGGGGTGATTTTCTGTCTCCGTCCCAGTCTGGCTTTCGTAAATACCGTTCCACTACAGATGCTCTGGTCAGGTTGGAAGCTGCTGCACGTGAGGCCTTTGCACGACATCAACATTTTGTCTGTATTCTTTGATTTAGAGAAAGCCTATGACACTACATGGCAATATGGCCTGCGGGGTCGCCTTCCACGCTTTCTTAAGGAGTTTCTCAGTGGTCGCAGTTTTTCTGTGAGGGTTGGTACAACCCACTCAGCATCTGCTGCACAGGAGGAGGGCGTCCCCCAGGGAAGCGTCCTCAGTGTCACATTGTTTGTAGTAGCAATTAATGCCATTGCCTCATCTCTTCCGGACGGTATAGCTAACTCGATGTACGTTGACGACCTAGCAGTCTGGTTTGCTGCTTCCCGTATGTCAGTGGCGGAGCGGCGCATGCAGCTTGCCCTTGACAGGGTGTCACGTTGGAATGGTTCTTATGGGTTTCGATTTTCTCCTTCCAAGACAGTTGCTATACACTTCTGCCACATCCGAGGCGTCCACCCGGTTCCGGACTTATTCATGTATGGTCATCGGATACGATGTGTCGAGGAGACTCGCTTTTTGGGTCTCCTTTTTGACAAACGTTTGACTTGGGTTCCCCACTTACGTACACTTAAGATCTCTTGCCTCAAGGCTCTTAACCTGTTGAAGGTCCTGAGCCATACATCCTGGGGGGCTGATCAGGCCACCCTCCTCCGCCTATACCATGTTCTTATTAGGTCAAAACTCGACTATGGGTGTGAGGTGTACTTTTCTGCCACCAATGCCCGTCTCAGAGTTTTAGACCCTGTTCATCATGCTGGAGTACGTCTGGCGACTGGAGCCTTCAGGTCGTCCCCAATCCCCAGTCTCCTGGTGGACGCTAATGAGCCACCTCTTGATCTCCGTCACCAGTCCTTGATGGTTCGTTGTTGGCATCAATTACATCGACTTCCTGACTCCCTACCTTGCTTGGCGGTGTCATCTGATATCATGTCTCAGTACTACCTTTTACATTCTCGTGCACCATGGCCCTTTGGCTTCCGGGTCAGGAAGGCTATGGAGGAGATGGGCATAGATGACTTCCAGATTTGTCCCCAGGGTGGCTCCATGGCTTCTTCCAGAAGTTTTCCCCTGCACCTGCTTTACAGACAAGAAAGAATCTCTCCCTCCTCCAATGGCTCGTTCCCTCTTTTTAGAACATGCCTTCACTCACAGGGAGTCCCTCCCTGTGTACACTGATGGGTCAAAGTCTGATGCTGGAGTTGGCTTTGGAGTTGTCTTTCCTGACTTTTGCCGTGGAGGCAGGCTCCCTTCTGTCATGTTCATTCTTACTGCTGAGCTCTAGGCCATTTTATATGCCCTCCAAGTGATTTTTACTCTCCCTCAGCCTTCGTTTACTATTTTTAGCGATTCCTGTAGTGCCTTGCAGGCCTTGTGCAATTTTCACTCTTCCCATCCCCTGGTGTTGGCCATTCTTGAGTGGCTTGTCCTCCTGGGTCGTCGCGGCCGCAAAGTCACTTTTTTTGGGGTCTCGGCCCATGTGGGTTTTGATGGGAATGAGCGGGCTGACGCCCTGGCTAAGGCTGTGGTCTCCAATTCCCGGCCTCCTGCCAGGCGTCATCCTGTTCCTGCAGTGGACCTTCGACCCTACATAGATGCTACCGTTCGTTCCTGCTGGCAGGACAGATGGGACGCTGTCGGGGCTAACAAGCTCCGCGATATCCGCCAGCGCCTTGGTTTGTGGAGCTACAGTGGCCTGTCCCGCCGGTGGGAGACGGCTCTTGTCCGTCTCCGCATTGGCCACACATTATTGACTCATGGCTTTTTAATGGAGAGGGCTCACCCTCCGTACTGTGATGATTGTCTGGTCCCTTTGACAGTACGGCATCTTATTGTCGAGTGTCCCAGCCTTGGGGATCTTCGTCGTAGGCACCTCTCCGAGTACCGGAAGGGTGACGGTTCTTACAGTCTCTCCCAGGTGCTTGGGGAGGAGGCTTGTAGTGTGGGAGGGAACACCCTCTCCTAAGTGGAGGAGGCTGGCCTTCTCCACAAATTGTGAATTTTATTGTATTTATGGCTATTAATTTTTAGGTAGTTAAAGTTTAATGTTTCTTTCGTTAATATTTCAATTCTTTTATATATCTAACTTAAGTATGTTATTTCATTAATATATGATTTTTTGGAAGACATGGGTTCTATTCATGCTGCTTCTCCCTTTCGAGGTAATGAAATTTTTTTAATCTTTGTACATATTTTATTAATGATGTAGATGACCTTTTTATGTTGGGCGGTATATGACCATTGTTGTTGCGCCGCCAGATGCCTAATGGCATCAATAAATAAATCAAATCAAATCAAAATCATAACATCAAATTCACACACACATATCCACTCAGCCCCAACAAACAACTACGCAACACCATCTCCCTAATACGTATACACACACCAGTACTCCATTCCCGAACACACACCCCCAACAAATCCACCCTCATCTTCACCAACATGTCACCTCACCCCCACGCATTCTCCCTCCTTTGCCTCAATACACTACCTGACACAGCACAACGATCCCCCACATGTCAATCCTTCACCCCAGCAACACAATAACATCTCTCCACTCACGCAACTTTGTTTCTACCACCAAAGCTTCGGTAATGTCGCACATAATTGCCGCCCACCTTGCCAGTGGGTGTCCCCTGGCACACACCAGCCACCCCGTGGTTATCAAGGAAACGAGTAAGGTGGTGGCAAGAACATGCCCAAGAAGTTACTACCACACATCCCAGCCAACCCACCGGGCCTGAAACATGCGCACACAAGACGCAACGATACAAGAACCACGATTACCATACCTTCCGGGCAACAAACAAGCACACAAACCCTCAGGATGCCTCTCTGCCTGCACCTCTACGTCACTCCTATGCTGCCACCATATGTTCCTCACACTCCACGTTACGACAAGTTGACATACACGCCCAAGCCAACCACGCTACTACGCCATGCCCTCAACCACGCACTTTCCCAGCTCACTTGATGTCATCCCGTGTACACGCACGTGTCCCCCTCTCACGCCCCCAGACCATTCCCCTGCGGGTATGTATGTGCACCCACACAATCACTGCTATGGGTAGAGGACCTCGAGTCAGGAGACACATTCCATATCGACTCAGGCTCCGAAGTTAGCGTGGGTCCCCCCATGGAGAAGGACCGCAAGAGGCAGGCGTCTACCACTTACGACCTCCTCACTGCAAACCAGTCTCCTATCGTCACCTATGGAACCAGGAGTAAGGGCGTCACACTGTTGAAGGTCGAGTATGTAGTATGGCCGTTCTTCGTGATAACGGACGTACAAGCACCAATATTAGGCTAGGACTTCCTGATGGTACACGACTTGTTAATCGATGCTAAACGTAACAGACTCATACATCAACCTTCTGGAGCTACTGTTCCCACCCGAAAACTGCCGACAAGCCACACCTACTATCACACAAACCAACACTTACGATAGCATTATTCATGATTTTCCACTCCTACGCTCTGCAGAGACTTCACCAAGAATCAAAAATGCAGGTATCCACCACACAATCACTACGACGGGCCCCCCAGTTTTTGCCAAGCCTCGACGTATGCCCCTAGAATGACTAGGAGCTGCACAACGGGAGTTCAAGGTGATGATCAAACAAGGGGTAGCCAGGCCATCTGACAGTGCATGGGCAACACCCCTGCACATGGTACCCAAACAGCAAGAAGATGAATGGAGGGCTTGCGGGGATTACAGGGCCCTGAATGCAGTCACCATTCCTGACAGGTATCCCATTCCGCATGTTCTTGATTTTCACTCGAAGCTGCAAGGATGTACTGTTTTCTCCAAAATTGACCTCGTTAGGGCTTTCTACGAAATTCCCGTTGCAGAGGATATACAAAAACGGCGATAACCACACCCTTTGGACTATGCAAATTCCCCGTAATGAACTTCGGCTTACCTAATGCAGCGCAGACATTACAGAGATTTATGGATAAGGTACTACGAGGCCTCGATTACGTAGTGATGTATATAGACAACATCCTCATCTCACCAAGCAATCATACGCAACACCAGCAACACCTGTGGGAATTATTTTCTCGCCTACAGGAGTATGGACTAAAGATTCATCCATCTAAGTGCGTAATAAGGATGAACCAAATAGACTTTCTCGGCCATCGAGTCACCCCACAGGGAATCACCCCGCTCCCACAGAAGGTGGAGGCTGTTCGGGAATTCCCTCTCCCTACCACGGCTAGGAAACTGAGAGAATTCTTAGGGGTGGTGAATTATTACCACCACTTTATCTCCCACGCCGCGGAAACACTCGCCCCACTCCATGACCTGTTGAAGGGCCTGAAAAAGGCCTCCCAAAAGAAACTCATGTGGAACCCTGCAGCAGAGTCTGCCTTCAGTGAGGTGAAAAATAGGCTAACTGACTCCACCCTCCTAGTGTATCCCACACCTTACGCGCCTACATCCATATACACTGACGCATCCAACGCCTCCTTAGGAGCAGTGCTGCAGCAGGAGGTTGAAGGGGTGCTGAAGCCTATCTCATTCTTTAGCAAACGCCTCGAGACACCACAGAGAAAATACAGCGCTTTAGACAGGGAATTGGTGGCCATGCATGATGCCGTCAAACACTTCCGACACTTCCTGTCGAGTATCTCGACATCTCTCATTCATCTCCGAATTTACTACAGATATACGGCACATATGGAGGGAAGACAACACGGTGGCTGATGCACTTTCGAGAGCACCACCTCCAAACCCACTCATCGCTACAATATAACGCATTCCTCCTCTAGACTTCGCGGCACTAGCCCATGCCCAACAGAATGACACTCACATCCAGGAACTACTGACCGGTGATACTGGTCTACGCCTTGAACGCATAACGGCACCCGACTGTACAACACGCGTCTGGTTTGACTCTTCCTGTGGCACGCCAAGCTCCTACATACCTGAGCAATTCAGAGAAAACATATTCAATCACTATCACTCCATAAACCACCCGGGAATTGCAGGTACTCTTCGCTTCATTAGTCGACGTGCAGTATAGCCAGGAATGAGAAGGCAAGTAAAGCATTGGGTGACAACCTGCATCTCCTGTCAGCATGCGAAAGTAGGACGACATACACGCCCACCAATACACGAGTTCACCGTTCCCTCCAACAGTTTCCACACCGTACATGTCAACATCGTGGGCCCTCTTACGTCCTCCCTAAGGTACCGATATCTCCTGATGTGCGTAGACAGGACGACGTGGTGGTGTACAGCTGTCCCTATGTATGACATCACGGCTGATGGCACAGCCCACCATTTTCTCAATAACTGGGTGTCAAACTTTGGTCCCCCTTCAGTTATCGTCACGGACCAAAGGACACAATTCGAATCCAAGGCGTGGCAGGACATGCTCACATTATTAGGGACACGTCAGCAATGGACCACCGCATACCACCCAGCAAGCAACGGCATGGTTGAGAGATTTCATCACCACCTGAAGGATGCGTTCCGAGCAATAAAGCCTGATCAATGGATTGATGCCCTCGCACTCATCCTCCTGATAGTATGTACTACGCTGAAGGAGGACATTAAACACTCACCAGCGGAGCTGGTGTTTGGCGAGGACCTACACCACCCTGGCCAGATTACTGCAACCGAGGTGGACACATCTAACCTTTCATTCTTGCCGGCACGGAACCGCGCTATCGCAAATGCTGCACCCACGCCTACACGCCAGCATACCAGGCCTACCTACACACCACCTGGCCTGCACACCACACCCTCGCTACTACTCAGGATGGACTCACACCACACACCGCTCCAGCAGCTTTACACCAGCCCTCATTCCATGCTTGCCAGGAGAGACGCAACTGTCAATCTAAGCATATACGACAAACCTTACATCACGTCCTGGGAACGGGTGAAATCAGTTCACCTATCGCCTCTTACACACCACACGCCTCACACACAATGACGACTGCCACTCCTACCTACACCTCGCGCAGTGCCACTCACGCGTACACAGTATGCATCTCCACCCACTCCACCGCACCATACTGTACACACATACCAACTTCCCATCCACCAGCCTCACACACCAACCTCACTCACCACCAACACCCACACCTACCCACCCACCACTCACATGCCTACACATACACATACATACCACCCACCTCCAAACACCGTGCCACATCATGCCACACGTACACACGACTCCCACCCCCCTCAATCACAACCATCTACTTGACTCAGCACCAACTCCCAAACACTCACCACCATACCCATTCCCCCATCACCTACTCACCTTCTACCTACTACCCCTTATAATCACTCACCTCAACCCAGATGCGCACAATCTCCTATCCATTCCCCACCTCATATCCCAACACCTCCTCCCACAACCTCTTCAGATTCCTCTGCACCGTCCTCACCTCAACCGCCACCCTCTCCTGACCATCCCTTGTTACCCATACCCCTCACTACTTCTATCAACCCCCCAGACCTACCTGACACCGCCCCTTCCCCACCCCACCTCGCATCACACCCCACTCCCCTACCCCTACCTGACTCTCACCTGTCTACCCCTACTCCTAGGCCTGATGACCAGTTACCTGACCATGACTCGATAACCGTAATCCCTTCTAGTCTTCCACAGGAATTGCCACCCATCATCCACATCATAAACCTCCTTGTCCCACCATCCCTCCTTGACGGTGCACTCCCTCACCTCGCCCTGCTACGCCACCTTCACCACGTCAGGAGAGGTGGGACGACGAACCGATGATGGTCTCTGATGGTTTCACCTCCCGCTCGGGGCGCACAATACGGCGCCCGAGTAAATATGTTGTCGCCCTGTACAACACAGACATACATACACACTACACTCTCCAGCACACACACAGTCCCTACTACTAATCACACTCACTTCCATCTAACCCCCCACCTCACACTCCATACATTACCCGTACACATCTGTACAACATTTATGCCCTACACTGTATAATTATGTGCTCACCTGTATATATATATATATATTTTTTTTTTTTTTTGGTGCTATGCTAATTGTTACTTTGTATGTATAAAGCCTTCCCCTCTCCCCTAATAAATTCACTCTGTTGGGAGGAGGGGGGGTAATGTAGTGGTGGCATATGCACCACTCCGTATTCCTATATATATATATATTCCATGTGCTGGTACACCGCTCCCTGTTTCTTTGTGATCTCCCCGTCCCAGACAAGCCACACTCTGGCGGTTTGGTTAATCCCGTCCCCTGGCTCAGCTTAGCATACTCTTGGAAACCCAGCCGCCAGCCTCCCGCTTCCTCCAGGTATGAACCAAGGTGGGTGCAGCAGGTCAGGGGATGGCGTGATCACGTGAATGATGCTACATACGGGAACCTAGAGCAAGGATATAAAAGAGTGGAGCGGCAGATTATCCCAGCAAGCTACTAAGGAGGAAGGACCAACCGTACCTGCCGTCGTCACACACCTGCAGTCCATGTGTACCGACTCTCCACAACGCAACACCGGCAGACTGGCCTTCTCCCATACCATATGTATTGCACCCTTGAATGTTACCAAATAAACTGTACTGTGTATTCTAGAGTCTGTTCACCCAGGTAGATGCATAAGGAGCTTCCTTACTGTCACACTATTATTATTATTATTATTATTATTATTATTATATGTACCAGTTCCCAACAGTCGTTTTTGCTGTAATTTGGCACATTGATAGCAATGGACCAAACATATTCGCACACCGAGTCCCGACCCTGGGTGAACTTTAGAAGGGGTTGGGGAGTTGGGGAGGTCAAAATTCCCATATTAAAAAAAAAACTATTTTATTCAGTCACCTTTGATGGTACTGGGAGAGAGAGAGAGAGAGAGAGACTGAAATAGTGAAAGGATAGCATACACTTATATATATATGAGAGAGAGAGAGAGAGAGAGAGAGAGAGAGAGAGAGAGAGAGAGAGAGAGAGAAATTAGGAGAAGAAAATTAGAAGCAAAGAGGAAGAAGAGAAAAATGAAGAAGGGAAAATTGGAGGAAAAGGTGAAGAGGAAGAATTAGAAGGAAAATAGTAGAAGGGGAAGAAGAAATTAGAAGGAAAGAGGAGGAAGCAAAAGAAGAAAATTAGAAGGAAAGAGGAGGAAGAAAAAGAAGAAAATTTGAAGAAATGAGGAGGAAGAAAAAGAAGATAATTATTTAGCATGGAAGGAAAGAGACAAAAGATAAAGAAAACTACATGTACAGCCATGGCTGATAGTGGTGGACCAGTGTCCAAGGAGTGTTGGAGAGCAATTGAACAGAGTTCGAAAAAGTGAGTCTTCTAAAAATCTCCCAAAGTTGAGAATGATTTGAAAAATTCACTTGTTCGAACTCTGTTCAGTTGCTCTCCAACACTCCTTGGACCCTGGTCCACCACTATCAGCCATGACTGAACCTGCATAACTCATTACCGGTAATTACCAGTACAACTCATTACTGGTAATTACCTGTACCTGTATAACTCATTACCGGTAATTACCTGTACCCTGTATAACTCATTACTGGTAATTACCTGTACCTGTACCTGTATAACTCATTACCGGTAATTACCTGTACCTGTATAACTCATTACTGGTAATTACCTGTACCTGTATAACTCATTACCGGGAATTACCTGTACCTGTATAACACATTACCGGGAATTACCTGTACCTGTATAACTCATTACCGGGAATTACCTGAGAGAGAGAGAGAGAGAGAGAGAGAGAGAGAGAGAGAGAGAGAGAGCTGCGAATTATATGTGAGTGAATTATTCATGCGTGTGTGTGAAAGTCTCTCTCTCTCTCTCTCTCTCTCTCTCTCTCTCTCTCTCTCTCAAAGTTCACGGAAATTTACAAAATCCTAATTTACGGTCTATTTCACGGATTTGGAAGCCGTTTTCGGGCCGTTTTACGATAGTCATAGTAGGTCAACTAAGTGAGAAGTACTTTTGACCTCACCCAGCACATAGGTGAGGTCATGCGAGGACAATATGAGGTCAAATTTGCAAGTTGTCTGAATTTAATTAAACTAAATCATATATTGATTAATACATAAAAAAAACACACACGCACACGTATTTATCAATTACTCCATAACACACACACACACACACAC
Organism: Petrolisthes cinctipes; assembly: GCA_033782935.1. Classification (NCBI taxonomy): domain Eukaryota; kingdom Metazoa; phylum Arthropoda; class Malacostraca; order Decapoda; family Porcellanidae; genus Petrolisthes; species Petrolisthes cinctipes. The sequence continues at coordinate 110,520 of JAWQEG010001777.1, read as the reverse complement.
ACACACACAGAGAGAGAGAGAGAGAGAGAGAGAGAGAGAGAGAGAGAGAGAGAGAGAGAGAGAGAGAGAGAGAGAGAGAGAGAGAGAGAGAGAGAGAGAGAGAGAGAGAGAGAGAGAGAGAGAGAGAGAGAGAGAAAAAAAAAAAATAAGACTAAATTTATATTAGGTATATTATAATTATTAAAAAAAACCACAATAATTATTACATTAGGTGATAAAAATTACAACAGGTTTTTTACTTAATTAATATGACATTAATAATTATAAAGAAATTATAGAATATAATTATAGAATGGTTAAATAAACTTAAAACAATAATAATAATGTTATAATTTTTCTATGTAAATTATAATAATGTTATATATTACTATCATTATTATTATTATTATTATTATTATCATTGTTATTGTTATTACTGTTATTATTATTATTGTTATTATTATTATTATTATTATTATTATTATTATTATTATTATTATTATTACTTTTATTATGTAGATATTCACTACTATTACTATTATTATTACTACTATGAAATAACTATTTTTTTATATAATATAATTAAAAAGTAGGTGTTGATTTGATTGGATTAAAAAAGAGGCATTGATTTGATCTGATTAAGAATGAGGCAGTCATTGATTTGATTGGATTAAGATTTGATTGGAGTAAGAAGGAGGCATTGACTTGATTGGATTAAGATGTGATTGGATTAGGTAAGAAGCATTGATTTGATTGGATTAAGATTTGATCGGATTAAGAAACAAGCATTGATTTAACCCAAGTAAGATTTGATCAGATTAATTAAGTAGAGGTCGTGGATTGAAGCAGATTAAGTAGAAGTCGTAGATTTAACCAAATTAAGAAGCAAGAATTGATTTGACCTAAGTAAGATTTGATCAGATTAAGAAGCAGGGATTGATTTAACCAAATTAAGAAGTAGAAGGCATCGTAGATTAGCCAGATTAAGAAAAAGTCGTGAATTTGACCGGATTAAGAAGTAGTCATACATTTAACCAGATTAAGTGGAAGGCGTGGATTTAACCAGATTAAGTGGAAGGCGTGGATTTAACCAGATTAACAAGTGGTCGTGGAATTAACCAGATTAAGAAATAGTCATAGATTTAACCAGATTAAGAATTAGTCATAGATTTAACCAGATTAAGTGGAAGGCGTGGATTTAACCAGATTAACAAGTGGTCGTGGAATTAACCAGATTAAGAAATAGTCATAGATTTAACCAGATTAAGAATTAGTCATAGATTTAACCAGATTAAGTGGAAGGCGTGGATTTAACCAGATTAACAAATGGTCGTGGAATTAACCAGATTAAGAAATAGTCATGGATTTAACCAGATTAAGATATATATGTCGTGGATTTAACCAGATTAAGAAATAGTAATGGATTTAACCAGATTAAGAAGTAGCAGTGGAATTAACCAGATTAAGAAGCAAGCATTGATTTGACCCAAGTAAGATTTGATCAGATTAACAAGCAAGCATTGATTTAACCAGATTAAGATTTGACAGGATTAATTAAGTGGCAGGAGTCGTGGATTTAACCAGATTAAGTAGACGTCGTAGATTTAACCAGATTAATTAGTCGTAGATTTCACCAGATTAAGAAGTAGGCAGCGTAGATAGATTAAGTGGAAGGCGTGGATTTAACCAGATTAAGAAATACTCATAGATTTAACCAGAAGAAGTAGCAGGCGTGGATTTGATCGGATTAAGAGGCAGGAGGCGTGGGATTAACCGAATTAACAAGAACGCTCATCAAATGGTCATGCACATTGGGTGGTGGTTGTGGTAGGTGTGTGGCAGTAGTGGGCCAGGCTGGAATATGACCATCTGCGGTGACAAAGTAGATGATGGAGTAACGGGAGTGGCGGCACTTTGCTTCTTCTTCTGGGATGATGACGCGATGTCTCTGTGTGTGTGTGTGTGTGTGTTTGTTGAAAGTTAGTTAGGATTGTAGAGAGATAGACACATACATATACACACAGGAATACAGAGAGATAGAGAGACAGACACACACATACATAAACACACACACACACACACACACACACACACATAGTCAACACAACTACTGAATTTTGACACACACACACAGGATTACAGAGAGACAGACACACACGCACACATATTCAACACCGCTACTGAATTTTGACACAATCACACACACACAGGATTACACATATACACACATAGGTTTACACACAGTATTACACACACACACAGGATTACAAAGAGAAAGACAGACATACACACAGGATTACAGAGAGACACACACAGACACACATACACACATACAGGATTACAGAGACAGACAGATATACACACACACACAGGATTGTAGAGAGAGAGACACACATACACACACACATACAAGATTACAGAGACAGACAGATACATACACACACGCACACTTGGAGAACACCGCTACTGAATTTTGACTCACACACACTCACATGATTACACACACACACACACACACAAACACACACACACACACACAGGATTATACACACACCCACATACACACACACACATACACAGGATTACACACACATACACATACACACACACAGTCAACAACACCCCTATTGAATTTTTAAAACATATCCAACACACACACACACACACACACAGGATTATACACACACCGATATACATACACACACATACACAGGATTACACACACATGCACATACACACACACAGTCAACAACACCCCTATTGAATTTTTAAAACATATCCAACTTACACACACACACACACACATACACACACACAGGATTACACACACACACACAATTACACACACACACACAGTCAACACAACTAACTCACCAAAGCCTTTTACTTGTCGATGGAATAGAATTACACACATACACATACACACACAGGATTACAGAGAGAGAGACACACACACATACACACTGTCAACTACACCCCTATCGAAATTTAAACACACACACACACACAGTCATCAACATCCCTACTGAATTTTGAACACATAATTCAACTTACACACACAGAATTACACACACACACACACATAATTACACACACACACAGTCAACAACATCTTTACTGAATTTTGAACACACACACACAAACACACACAATCAACACAGTCAACACCACCCCTATCGAATTTTGAACACACACATACACAGGATTACAGAGAGAGAGACACACAGACACAAGATTACAGAGAGAGAGAGAGAGAGAGAGAGAGAGAGAGAGAGAGAGAGAGAGAGAGAGAGAGAGAGAGAGAGAGAGAGAGAGAGAGAGAGAGAGAGAGACACACACACACACACAGGATTACTGAGACACACACACACACACACAAACACACATAATTACACACACACACACACAAACACACATACATACACATAACTCACCAGCGCCTTGTACTTGTCGTTAGAATAGAATTACACACACACAAGATTACAGAGACACATACACACACACACACACACACACACACACACACACACACACAAAGAACAATTAAAAATGAGGACTGCTGTAAAAAGTTACAAGAAGACTTGGACAAAATGGTAGAGTGGAGTAATAAATGGCAGATGGAGTTTAATGCAGATAAATGTCATGTTATAAAGTTTGGAAAAAGCTAGAAAAGACCAAATTGGCAATACAAACTTGGAAACAAAATATTAAATGAAGCAGAGAAAGAAAGAGACTTAGGGTTAATGATAAATAAGAAATTAACACCAGATGATCATATAAATGAAAAAGTTAGAAGCATGTATGCATTGTTAGCAAATATGAGAGTGGCCTTCAATTATATAGATGAAGAAATGGTCAAGAAAATAATAACATCCTTTATAAGGCCTACCTTAGAATATGCTGCAATAGTATGGAACCCACATTAAAAAAAACATATAACTAAATTAGAAAGAGTACAAAGAGCAGCAACAAGATGGCTGCCAACTCTAAGAGAACTAAGCTATGTAGAAAGACTAAAGAAACTAAAATTACCTAAACTAGAAGAAAGACGAAAGAGAGGTGATATGATAATGGTTTACAAATGTGTCACAGAAAAAGAAAAGATAGATATAGAAAACTTGTGTCAACAAGGAATACCTACAATGAGAGGACACAGTAAGAAATTAATTAAAAGAAGAGGAGATAAAGATGTACAGAAATATAGTTTTCCAAATAGAGTAATAGACGATTGGAATAAATTACCAGAAGAAGTAGTGTGTGTCAGAAACATACATAACTTTAAAGAAAAATATGATAATTGTGTTTTAAAATACGGGACATTACGAGCTTGACTCCTTCCTGCAAAGATACAAATAGGTAAGAACAAATAGGTAAGATCACAGGATTACACACACACACACAAGCTTACAGACACACACACGCACACACAGGATTACAGAAAGAGACCCACACACAGGATTACAGAGACACACACACACACACACAATCAACACCAACCCCCTATCGGATTTTTAACACATAATTAAACCCTACTGAATTTTGAACACACACACACACACACACACACACACACACACACGCTTACAGAGAGACACACACACACAGTATTACACATACACACATAACTCACCAAAGCCTTGTACTTTTCGTTGGAATAGAATTGAATGAACTGTGCAGCCATGAGTATGATGGAGTCGGGTTCTGGAGTCAGGTCAAACCAATTGCCATCTTTGTCTCGACCCTGAGAAATTAATGGTTACAAAACTATTAATCAAATACAAAATGCAAAATACACAAAACTTTAGAATAGAAATAAAAACAAAATCTCAATAAACCCGAGAAATTGTTACAAAACTTAAAAAAAAATCAATACATTTAGAATAAAAAACAAAAACAAAATATTATATATTAATGAACCTCGTAAATAAATCTCGTAAAACCTGAGCAATTGTTACAAAACTTTAGATTAAAAAACAAATACAAATTCTCAATAAACCTTAGAATAAAAAACAAAAATATCATCTCGCAACCTGAGAAATTAAATTTCTACAGAACTTTGGAATAAAAAACAAATGCAAAATATAAAAAACGTGAGAAATTGTACAAAACTTTAGAAATTTGTACAAAACCTTAGAATCAAATAAAAAATAAAAATATCATCTCATAAAACCTGAGCAATTGTTACAAACTTTAGAATAAAAAACAAAAACAAAATCTCAATAAACTTTAGAATAAAACAAAAACAATATCTCGTAGCCTGAGAAATTAATAATAAAACTTTAGAAAATTGTACAAAACTTTAGAATAAAATACAAAAACAAAATCTCAATAAACTTTAGACCCTGAGAAATTAATTGTTACAAAACCTTAAAATAAAATACAAAAACAAAATATAAAAAATGTGAGAAATTGTACAAAACTTTTAAAATTAAATACAATTACAAAATCTCAATAAACTTAAGAATAAAAAATAAAAATAAAATCTCAATAAACCTGAGAAATTGTTACAAATTTTAGGATTAAAAAAAGATGCCAAAAAAATATATATCGATAAACTGAGAGATTGTACAAAACTTTAGAAACAAAAACAAAGCACACACAGGGTTTCTTTACTTAACCTTGCATACTTCTCAACCAACTAACCTTACATAATTTTAAATTAACCTTGCGTACTTCTCAGTCAACTAACACTGCATAATTCTCTACCAACTAACCTTACATACTTCTCTGCCAACTAACCTTACATACTTTTAAATTAACCTTACATACTTCTCTGTCAACTAACCTTACTTACTTCTCTGTCAACTAACAATACATACTTCTCTACCAACTAAACCTTGCATACTTCTCTACCAACTAACCTTACATACTTCTCTGTCAGCTAACCTTACATACTTCTCTCTCAACCAACCTTACATACTTCTCTGTCAACTAACAATGCATACTTCTCTACCAACTAACCTTACATACTTTTAAATTTACCTTGCATACTTCTCTACCAACTAATCTTTGCATACTTTTCTGCCAACTAACTTTGCATACTTCTCTACCACTAACCTTACATACTTCTCAGTCAACTAACAATGCAACTAAATCTTACATACTTCTTTACCAACTAACCTTACATACTTCTCTACTAACTAACTTTACATACTTATCTACCAACTAACCTTACATACTTTTAAATTAACTTTGCGTACTTATCTCTCAACTAAACCTTGCATACGTTTAAATAACGTCACATACTTCTCTATCAACTAAAAACCTTACATACTTTTAAATAACGTTACATATTTCTCTGCCAACTCACCTGTAATCCACCCATATTATCCTGGATTAAGAAGGTAAAGGTGCAGAAATCACAGTGCTCGTCTATTCTGATAGAGGTGTGTGCTGAGTGTGGGTTGGTGGGCGGGTAGTGAGCCAACTAAACCTTACATACTTCTTTACCAACTCACCTTACATACTTCTCTGCCAACTCACCTGTAGTACACGCACACACACACACGCACACAGAGTCACTTAATTTAACCTTGCATACTTCTCTGTCAACTAACCCTGTATAATTCTCTGCCAACTAACCTTACATACTTTTAAATTAACCTTGCATACTTCTCTGCCAACTAACCTTGCATACTTCTCTGTCAACTCACCTGTAACACACACCACACACACACACACACACACACACTAGCATACTTCTCTACCAACTAATCTTACATACTTCTCTACCAACTCACCTGTAATCCTTTTAAATTAATCTTATATACTTCTTTATCAACTCACTTGCAATCCTTTTTTAATTAATCTTACATAATTCTCTACCAACTAAACCTTGCTTACTTCTCTACCAACTAACTTTGCTTACTTCTCTGTCAACTCACCTGTAATCCTTTTAGATAACTTGCATACTACCCTGCCAACTAAAGATCTGTAATCCTTTTAAATAACATTACATATTTCTCTACCAACTCACCTTACATACTTCTCAGTCAACTAAACTTACATACTTCTCGGTCAACTTAACCTACATACTTCTCTACTAACTAACCTTGCATACTTCTCTGCCATCTCACCTGTAATCCACCCATATTATCCTGGAGTAAGAGAGTAAAGGTGTTGAAATCACAGTGCTCGTCGAATCTGATAGAGGTTTGTGCTGCGTCTGGGTTGGTGGGTGGGTAGTGGGCCATTCGTAAAACTTTGAAACTCTTTTTATCTCCTTCCGAGCGGTGGAGAGATGCAAGGTAGTCACGTTCTTTGCCTGATATAGATAGATAGATAGATAAAGGCATTGAGGCCTTCTATGCAGGTGCAAAAGCATGTGTACGGGTAGAGGGTGATCTAAGTGAGACTTTTAATATTAGTGTAGGGCTGAGACAGGGGTGTGTTATGTCACCATGGTTGTTCAATATATAAATGGATGGTCGTATGAGAGAGATGAAAGCCAAAGTGAATGGTCTAGGGGTGAAGTTGAGGCTTAATGAAGCAAATTGGTCCTTGGTGTCAAGTTTATTTGCAGATGACACTGTGTTGATGGCGGAGAATGAAAGGGAGTTACAGAGGGTGGTGGACGAATTTTAGTCTGAGTGTAAACGAAGGAAACTGAAGGTGAATATTGGTAAAAATTAAAGTGATGGTATTTGAGAGAGCAGAAACTGAAATGATTGACTTTGCTACACCTTACAGAGTAGGAGTGTCAACTGGGACGAAGTGTGAGATAACTCTGAGGGGTGAGAGGATGGAGGAAGTGAAGGAGTTTAAGTACCTGAGTACAGTTCTGTGTAAACATGGAAGTATGGAATGAGAAATTAGGGAGAGAGCAATGAGGGGTAGACAGATTATAGGATCATTGGGATGGATTATGAAGGGTAGAAGTGTGAGTATGGATGTGAAAAAGGGGCTACGAAATAGTATAATCCTGCCAACACTGACATATGCGTCAGAGACATGGACATGGAGTAGGGCTCATCAGTCTAGAATAGGTGCTGTGGAAATGAGTTACTTGAGAGGAGAATGTGGACTTACTAGGTGGGATGGA